>PVIU01010279.1:48117-71135 GCA_004026605.1 Ondatra zibethicus
CTCCATTATGTGTGTAAGGGGAAACACAGCAGGCACCTCCATTATGTGTGTAAGGGGAAACACAGCAGGCACCTCCATTATGTGTGTAAGGGGAAACACAGCAGGCACCTCCATTATGTGTGTAAGGGGAAACACAGCAGGCACCTCCATTATGTGTGTGAGGGGAAACACAGCAGGCACCTCCATTATGTGTGTAAGGGCAGCCACTGTGTCTGCCGTGTCTTCTCTCAGAATAAATGGCACTGGGGGTTCCTGCTTTCTTGCAATGCCTTCCCCAGGGAGCAGGTCTTAGCTGAGATTTCTTTCTTTTCCATCCAGCATATATACAGCTTTTTGTTTTCCACACCATCTAGGTAGCCTTGAGAGTAGGCTCTACGGGAACACAGTGCAGTGTGTGTAGTGGCCTTGCAGAGATTTTCAGACCTATTTGGTAATGGGCATTTCTCTGCCACTTATGAGAAACCTGGTCCATGGAGAGGCTCGGGACCGCTTGAGAGAGCTTAGTCAGGATGACTCTGGAGCCTGTGGCTGGACCACAGTAACCTGAGGTTAGCCCCTCCCCACTTTCCTTCTGACTGAGAGCAGAATGGAGGCCAGGTGTTGGTGATGCACACCTTTAATCCCAGCACTTGGGAAGCAGAGGCAGGTGGATCCCTGTGAGTTCGAGGCCAGCCTGGTCTACAGAGCAAGTTCCAGGACAGACTCCCTAGCTACATAGAGAAACCCTGTCTCAAGAAACAAAACAAAACAACAACAAACCCAGAATGGGGATCAGGGTGACCAAGTATGGCCCACCTCGACCAGGCTCAGATTAAGGCATTTCCTCTCTGCTGAAGAAGAGAGCAGCCCGCAGAGAAGTGTTCAGTAGATGGAGATTCCCTGTGTGGGGAAGAAACATGAAGAGGAAAGGCCTTGCATGCTCCCCACTCCAGTTATAATGTCTGCCCTGCAGGCAAATGAATGACAAGACACGCCTTGCCCTGTTGTTTGCAGAGGCTGCTGAGTAATGGCAGCTTCTCCTTAAATGGAGAATTTCCAGGATGAAGTAATAAGCGCAGCAGCAGAAATCAGAACAGAAGCTGCAGTGGCTGCAGAGGCTGCAGCTCAGCCTTGTGCTAAGAGTCCGACAGAATTTCTTGAGTTCTTTTTCCTACTATAAATTGAAAAAAAAATTTCGAGTGTGATGGTTTCATGCCTGTAATCCCAGCCCTGGGAAGTAGAGCCAGGAGAATCCTATGTTCAAAGCCAGTCTGGGCTACATAGTAAGCCCCTTTCTCAAAAACAAACAAAAAACCAGGGTGGGGTGGAGAAGGAAGAGGAGAGAGAAATGAGTGAGCTTCTGAATGAAATGTGGTATGGGGGGGACATGAGGCATAAAGACAACGGGCATCGGGTTCTAGTTCGTTGATTGTTACTCGTGCTTCCATGGGTCACACACTAACCAGCTTCCCAGCTGGAAGCATCCAACCCAGCATCCTAAATAGGCAGTTCGTTTACTACTGTGTGGGCCTGACCTATGGGAGAAATCTTTGCTGCCAGTCCCCTAGGCCACCTTCCTGGGCTGACTGGGAAGATTCTCATGCAGGGGACACGTGTTGTATCTTTATCTCAACACAGGCTGGAGCAGAGTGAATGGGATTCGGCCCGGACTCCTATCATTGGTACCTGTGGCTCTCAGGAGACGTCAGTGTTGATAGACATCCCGGGCAGCAGCTGCCGAAGGGTAAGAGGGGAGGACGCAGGGAGAGCTCTGCGGTGGGGATGGGCTGCAGGTGCAGAGATGGGCAGTGTTATTGGTGGTCAGCCACTGAGGACACTTTCTCCCGGGATGCCCCTCTGCTGTGAGGATGGCATCAGCTGGCTGAGAGGCAGAATTGCTGGTGAAGAGAAAGAGCCTTCAGGTGGAGCTGACTTCCTCATTTTGTTGTTGTTGTTTTGTTTGTTTCAGAACCGGAGTGGTGCTGGATGGAAGCGGGTTCTGCGTTCACTCTGCCATTCCCGGACCCGAGTGCCACTGCTTGCAACCATCTACTTCCTGATGGTTCACGTCCTCCTCATCCTGTGTTTCACGGGTCATCTATAAACTCCTCACTCGACCACAGCTCTCAGAACTTGTAATTCCTTCCTCTCTAATGTCAGAATTGTAGTTTTTAGAACAGCCTTCCCACTTCCAGCCCATCCGCATCTCCTTGGAAAGTTCCCATAACAACAGAGGTGACTGTGAGGACAGGTTAGAATGCAAGGCCTGGTGCATCCTGTTTTCTGGATGTCCCTCCATCCGGTCATGAAGCCACTCGGGAGCCGGAGCATCACAACTTCTAGCCTCGAGAACCCTGAGCTACGGCACACGGGTGTGGGTTATTCTGTCTTCAACGCCATTGTCACTCACCTCTGTGAACAGGGCTGAGGCAATGGGAAGAGAAGACGAACCACCTGATCCAGACCTGAGAGCAGTGGTCACGAGTGACACCACTGTGCCTGTCTCCCCTTGCTAGCCACCGGCTTCCTCATTGCAGACATGATGTCTTCCCTTCTGTGCTCATCACCTGAAGAAGAGAGAGGACTGGTGGCCCACTGGTCAGCTCTATGTTCTATGGTGGTTACGTTTTAGTCACAACATCCCAAGGACTTTCCTGAACTATTGTAAAATAATAAAGCGTTATTTTCAGAATGAAGGTCTGTGTGAGGCTGTCTGTCGGACGGTGTTATGAACCTGTGTTTGCACTCTGGAGAGGGGAGGGTTGAGGGAGGGTTCCCGGAGAACTAAAGTCCTGAAAATCCTCCCTTCTCACTGGCCAGCCTCAGAGGGCTGTGAGCATCCTTCTAGCCTCAGCTGCTGGAGACAAAGGAGACGAGGTCGGGGGAAGAAATCCATCCCGAGACTGAGTTAAAGGAGCAGAGTGTCGGGGTGAAATCCCGAAGCCTTGTGTATAGTTCTGAGAGAATACTGGAAAATGTTAGGCACTTGCCTGGAACTCCAGCACTCAGAAGGCTGAGACAGGGGATCATAAGTTCGGGGTCAGTCTTGTCTGTATAGTAAGTTCAAGATAGCCTGTTCTACATAGCGAGACTCTGTCTCAGGAGAAGACAGCACAACAGCAACTCAGTCTCCTGGCCCAGACAAGTCACCTGAGCATGTCTGACTTGAGGAGAGAAGGGAAGCGCCACAGATCTTAGCAGCATGGAGTGTGTCAGAGTTCACAGCTCCTGCTTCTCGGAGGATTCATCTGGAGTCAGACTTCTGTCAGTGAGCTCAGGCTCCACAGTTTCCCAACAAGCGAGGGCTTTCTCCCTCCTTTCCCATGAGTTATCCTTTTGACATCAGTTCTGCGTGAGCCTCATTGTAAGTGCTACAGGTAATGAAGAGGTGTTTTTAAGGCTTGCCTTCAAGATTCACATACAGATCAATCTCCCAGGAAGCCTCACTTGATTGCTCCATCCCACATCAAATGTTTTTGTTTTCCTCCCTCAGACCAGACTTTTACAACAGTGTTGTAGCCCAGGCTACACCTGAGCGCTGGGATCACAGATGTTTGCTACCACATCCCCCCGGCTTGTTCTGAATTCTCTTTCTATCTTAGATGCAACTGTCCTACGAAGGACACAGAGTAGTCCTACAGCATTCTTGAACATGTCTTTACTGTTAGGGATGTGGCTTAGATGTGGTCATTTTTATAACTATACTATGACTTGAAAAAACTTTTCATAATACTGGACACAGAAACACTTAACCCTTTTAAGTACCTAAAGCTTAAGGAACAGCAGTAAGCAGCTGTGAGGACAGTGTGGCAGGAAATGACAGAAAACCTGAAAACAAAACTGAAGCCACTGCTCAGTTTCTTGCCTTGAAGTGGCAGCAGATGGTAGGGATGCCGGGTGTGGCTTTGAAGAGCCGGAGCTGAGAGCTCGAACAAACAGTGGTGAAGGTGGGTACTCAGAGCTCTGAGAGACTTGGGGAGCATGTAGCACTTAGTTCTTGCTAATTGGTGCTGAACTTTGATGGCCATAAGGTCTGCATGCGGTGGTTGACAATGAGCAGCTGAAGAAAGGAACGAGGAAATGGCCTGCACTCAGGAACGTGATTGATCAGCCTTCTAGGACTGTGGGTCTAGCCAAGTATGCCTTGGCTTCTATTGAGGATCTACACATCCCACTCTAAGGGCTGGCTGGCCCTGGGCACTAAGCTAAAAGGGTCCCACAGAAGATGAAGACAAAATGGGACACAAAATGCACACGGGAAATGTAAGGGAACGGGAATTAACCCACGTTAACACTGGTGCTGAGCCAAGTGCTTTTAGGGGCCAAATGCATGCATGCATGATTATTCACCTGGGGTGACTCTGTGTTTGTGGAGTGTTGGAGACAGGCAGCTATGCTAAGCCCTTCATTATTTAACATTGGGGAACAAAATCACAGTGATCAGGGAGTTGTCAAAGTATTTAAGTTAGTATTTGTGAGGTGCTTGGTCTAGTATCTGGCTAAGAGGCACATACTTTGTGTTGCATGACAGGCTGTAGTCCCACAGGGGCTGTCATATTACTGAGGTGTCTGTGGACTATTGTCATAAGTCAACACTGTCATCAGGCACCGGATGACAGTGTCTGGCATTCACTGTCTTTCACCGGGTTATTCTCCAGCCTTCTGCTTCAAGTTAGCAACCTTATTGATTAGTCATCAACAGTACGAACATATTAAGTTATTTTGATCTTAAAAATGAGTGTGTGAGATTGATGGGAGAGATGGGCTGAGGCCTGGGGGCAGGGGCTAGAAGGACAGAAGATGAGACCATTGGACCTCACTGCTTCCTTATTGCCCATGAATACAGTTAATGTCTCCTTTCCAGTTTCACTCTGTTGCAGAACAGCGCAAGAGCCAGGTCATGTCAAAGAGAGGCCATAAGGATGTGGTTCACAGGTCATCCTTACCTGTGCTAACCCCTATCAGTAGCTATTGCCAAATAAGAAAGGCATTGTTCTTAGCAGCTCACCGTGACTCTTTGCCTGGTTAGCTCACCACTTCCCTAGCTGCCCCTTAGCAGATCTTTAATTCCCCTCCTCAGTTTTCCCCAGGGATGATCTTCTGGGGGTTGCTAGGAAACAGGCAAGGGTGGAGGTTTCCAGGTGCATCTCGGTGGAGACTTGGGGCCTAAGTGGACAGAGTCCTGCAGATCGGTAGTTGAAGAGTGTCTCCTCTGGGAAAGAGTGGTGAACACCAGAGCAGCCCTCCGGAGGTGGAGGTCCCTGAGAAAGAAGGGTGAGCAGGGACTTGCCAGCCAGTAGGTAAGAACGGAGCCAGGAAATCCCAAAGGCTACCAGAGCAGATGGGCTCTGTCCCTTGTAACTTTGCCACACCACTGTTCAGAAGCCTACAGTGTGACTAGGCAGTTCCTTCTCACTCCCTTGGCAAGGCTCAGTAAAACACGGGTATCCAGTGGAGGAATGATTGATCCCCTGCCAAACTAGTTTTCTCCAAAGACCTCTGCAACGTTTACTTGGTTGGTAAATCCCACATGTGTTCCAAAAGGGGATCTGTTACATGCTGTGTTTGAATATGTGTATCTTTAAATACAGTTGAACAGTGTTTTCAATTGAGTGATAAAACGTAAAGCCTCGGTGTTTTCTCCCTTAGGAAACTGAGCTTCCTGTCAATGTTTCCCCATGCATCAACTAGTGTGGGTCTTTCAGCCAACTGTCCCGACAGCTCCTCCGTGAGTGTCTTAGAGTGAATGTAGGGCTGTATCCCATGGACAGGTGAAAACAATTTCAATGTAGCTAATTAGATTACAGACAGGAGGGACCCTGGACTCATTTATGTCCTGACAACTAGAAAGGAAACCATGGGGAAAAAATCTGAGGGAAATGCCACCCCAATCCTTCAGAAGGTGTTGTCAAATACTACAAGCTGTGGACGCAGTAAACAGTCCCGGCACGCTGACAGAGGTTGCTCAGTGTTTTCTACATCTACACTGACTTCCTTCCAGATGTGGGTGGACTCAAACCACTCTGGTTTATCTTAAATAACTCCCACTCCTTTCTCTTCTAACTGAGAAGTCTCCCTAGAACTTCTATCTGCTTTGTTTCAGCTCTCGTTTTCTTCTAAGAACGGCGAGAAACATTCGATTGCTTGTGTAGTAGGCTTCAGCATTCTGATCATCCTTCCTCTCGAATCTTCTCTCCTTCCTAATTATTCCCATCGTCTGTCACCCTCAGATGTGGAAGTCTGTAGTGGGGCATGACGCTCAACACAACAGTACCAGGCGAGCACTTACCCTCCACCAACTTATACTACCCAAACATCTCAACCTGCTAATTAGACTGTGGCCCTGGTGCTCAGCCTGGAATGGCTCCAAGCCAACCTGGTGCTTGCCAACCCAGACCAGGTTTTACGCCATCTCCTGCAGGTACCATGGCCCCTCCTTCCAGTGGGCCTAACCCTTATGCACGTAACCATTCTCCTTTTGGTCAGGGCTATACCCAACCTGGACCCAGTTATCGATAAGGAGGTTCAGCTACACTACTGATGGCTAATTGCCTCCCAAAAGACTACAATACTATTTTGTTTCAATTTGTACTGTATTGAAGTTCAAAAATTTAAAAAGCAGAGCAATTTTTATAATATCATTGTTGCTGTTAATTGAAAATATAATTTGCTGGAATACAAACACAAAAAGACCAAAATGAACATGTTTCCTCTCCTGCTTAAAATTGTAGCAGCTTCCTAGTTAGTTTGGAAAACTATTGTGTGTAAAATGATTGGCTTTCTAGTTCCCAGAGGATATTAAAAAGCTAGGCTATGGCATCAGGGTGGTGGTGGCGCATGCCTTTAATCCCAGCACTCGGGAGGCAGAGGCAGGCGGATCTATGTGAGTTCGAGACCAGCCTGGTCTACAGAGCTAGTTCCAGGACAGGCTCCAAAACCACAGAGAAACCCTCTATTGAAAAACCAAAAAAAAAAGCTAGGCTAAGGCTTAGCCATCATACTTGGCTATTTACTATTAACATGATGTACTAAAAATAGAGCCCTTTGAGAAGATGACTAGACATTATGTATAAATGTAATATTGATAGGCTAATAAAGGTTATTGAATCCAATAATTTAATTATTTCAGATATAAGGAAACTAGTCTTATTGGTATATGGTCTTCAAGTAAAATTTATGAAATTGATTTCCATTCATGGAAATATATATATAACATATTTGATTGACTTAGAATTAAACACAATAGGGGTTTGGTAGCTCTTAATATTCTGATTTTCCTTATGGAGATAAAGGTGTATTTACATATTGGTGAACTATTCAGAACATTTTAAAAATCACTTTTTAAAAACCTACATCTTTTTATTGCAGGGTTTATATTTGCTTGAAAAGTACAAAATGTAGCATTGATAAAACTGAAGCATATTGAAAGATACACACAGAGAAAAGTCTTTTCAGGGCAGGATAATATTCTTGCTCCCATCCCCAAAAATGTACCCCACCCTTTTCATGAAAATGAGTCAGTTTCGTTACAGCTTGAGTAAACAGTGTCCACAAAACAACCTGTGATACATTCATTCATGGCCTTAATGTATAAATATAAAATACATCCTCTAAAACAATAGCATCTCACATGCATTGTCTTTCCATGCTGACTTCACACTCAGTCTCTACATACAGCTTGAATAGGACTATAGAGCCGCTCACAAGAATGTTAAAAGGAAGAGTTTCAGAAAGTATTTTTAGACATAATATTATGGGTACAGAATAAAAAAACATCAAAATTTATCATCTGACATGTCAGATTATTAGCTGTTTGGTTGAGATAAAGTTATACAGATTTTTCTTTTCAGTGATTTGCTGGCAGGTTATGGAGAATTTAGCATGAATACACAACTATTTAAACTCAAAATCTGTTCATCTGATGCTAACAAATTGAAGTTTACATAATTTTAAATATTAGAACCACTTTCTCTCACATGTATATGCTGAAGATTATTTGATCCAGTAAGTTAAACCAAGTAGAGATTTATGGGATTAACTCACCAACAACACGTACACATTAATAAAGTAAATAATAGTATGTATTTAGCAATTTGCTGAGTATATTCACTTCTCAGACTTATTATAATTGTTTTATATAGATCATTTTAAGGAAAATACCATGTTTTCCTTGTATGGTAGAAACAATTGTTAAGGGCGCAAAGAAGATGTCCAGGCATGTTCCGTATGACTGAAGCTGTGAGGGACACTGACTGGGATAACAGGAGCGCTGGAAACTTGGGAAAGATTGTAGTTTTCTCAGAATACATTTATATATCTAATTTTTCTAGAGCTGAGCTTGAATTGAGAACTAAGTTTCTTCTATCCCTAGTGACAGGGTAGCAGTAATGTAGCCTTTTCCGTCAACTGATTGCTTTCCTTGCTAATCTGCAAAACCCTCTTCTTGGGAAGGTCAGAGAGCATACCTTCTTTGTGGGTAACTGGTCAGAGGCGAGCTGCTGTCCTGTGCGGCCATCTAGAAATGAATCCACAAACTGGCAGTGATCTTCTCCATGGCCCCTCTGGTCTCCTATGTTGTAAAACTTCCCTGAAGGACCAGAAATGAAACAATGTCCTTTTCTTTAGTGTATGCAATTCCATAATCAATTATTTCAAAGAATAGTTTTGCTTTTCTTTTCCCTTACTTCCCAGAGGAAAAGCCACGAGCATCTCTTGCACTAGGGAAGTTTTCCTAGCTGATGTCCTTCCTTGCTTAACTCTTACCTCCTAATGTTCCCCTTTCCCCTTCAGATCATAGTGACTTTTAAAATGCAAGCTATTACTCCCTCCAAAATTCTCCCCAGCAATCTCCCTTATACTCAGAATACAGCTTCTCCTTTACTAAATCTCAGCCAACACTACAGTAAGTCTTGCCTTAGGCCTTCATACTTTTTTTCTCTACCTCTCCAGAGACTCTTTCTTCTAGACTCTTCTGTTGTTGATTTCTTCTCAAAATTTAACCTTAGCAGACATGATACTTTTGCACACAGACCTTCCCTAAAAATGTTCAACTAAAGGAGCCTCCGTTTCTTTTTTTATTGATTTTTATTGAGCTTTTCATTTTTCTCTGCTCCCCTCCCTGTCTCTCCCCTCCCCTCTACAATCCTCCCCCAAGGTCCCCATGCTCCCAGTTTACTCAGGAGATCTTATCTTTTTCTACTTTTTACTTCCCATGTAGATTAGATCTCTGTAAGTCTCTCTTAGTGCCCTCATTGTTGTCTAAGTTCTCTGGGATTGTGGTTTGTAGGTTGGCTTTCTTAGCTTTATGTTTAAAAACCACCTATGAGTGAGTACATGTGATAATTGTCTTTCTGTGTCTGGGTTACCTCAGTCAAAATAATGGTTTCTAGCTCAATCCATTTTCCTGCAAAATTCAAGATGTCATTATTTTTTTTTCTGCTGTGTAGCACTCCATTGTGTAAATGTACCACATTTTCCTTATCTATTCTTTGGTCGAGGGGCATTTAGGTTGTTTCCAGGTTCTGGCTATGACAAACAATGCTGCTATGAACATAGCTGAGCACATGTCCTTGTGGCACGATTGAGCATCCTATGGATAAATACCCAAAAGTGGTATTACTGGGTCTTGAGGAAGGTTGTTTCCTAATTTTCTGAGAAATCACCACACTGACATCCAAAGGGATTGTACCAGCTTGCATTCCCAACAGCAATGCAGAGGTGTTCCTTTTTCCCAACAACCTCTCCAGCATAAGTTGTCATCAGTGTTTTTGATCTTGGCCATTTTTACAGGTGTAAGATGGAATCTCAGAGTTGTTTTGATTTGCATTTCTCTGATGACTAAGGATGTTGAACATTTCCTTAAGTGTCTTTCAGCCATTTTAGATTCCTCTGTTGAGAGTTCTCTGTTTAGGTCTGTACTCCAATTTTTATTGGATTATGTGATCTTTTGGTGTCCAATTTCTTGAGTTCTTTGTATATTTTGGAGATCAGACCTCTGTCTGATGTGGAGTTAGTGAAGATCTTTTCCCATTCTGTAGGCTGTCATTTTGTTTTGTTGACCATGTCCTTTGCTTTACAGAAGCTTTTCAGTTTCGGGGGTCCCATTTATTAATTGTTTCTCTCAGTGTCTGTGCTGCTGGGGTTATATTTAGGAAGTGGTCTCCAGTTCCAATGCATACAAAAGTATTTCCCACTTTCTTTTCTATAAGATTCACTGTGGCTGGCTTTATGTTGAGGTCTTTGATCCATCTGGACTTGAGTTTTTTGCATGGTGATAGATATGGGTCTATTTTCATTCTTCTACATGTTGCTATCCAGTTATGCCAGCACCACTTGTTAAATATGCTTTCTTTTTTCCATTTGATATTTTTTTTTGCTTCTTTGTCAAAATCAGGTGTTCGAAGATGTGTGGATTGATATCCGGATCTTCTGTCTGGTTCCATTGGTCCTCCTGTCTGTTCTTATGCCAATACCAGGCTGTTTTCAATACTGTAGCTCTGTAGTAGAGTTTGAAGTCAGGAATTGTGATGCCTCCAGAAGTTTTTTTTATTGTCCAGGACTGTTTTGGCTACCCTGGGTTTTTTGCTTTTCCATATGAAGTTGAGGACCATTCTTTCGAGGTCTGTGAAGAATTTTGCTGGGATTTTAATGGGCATTGCGTTGAATCTGTAGATTGCTTTTGGTAAGATTGCCATTTTTACTATGTTAATTCTGCTTACCCAGGAGCATGGGAGATCTTTCCACTTTCTGGTATCTTCTTCAATTTCTTCCTTCAAAGATTTAAAGTTCTTGCCATACAAGTCTTCCACTTGTTTGGTTAGAGTTACCCCAAGATATTTTATGCTATTTGTAGCTATTGTAAAGGGTGTTGATTCTCTGATTTCTTCCCCAGCCCTTTTATCATCTGTGTACAGGAGGGCTACTGATTTTTTTGAGTTAATCTTGTATCCTGCTATATTACTGAAAGTGTTTATGAGTTGTAGAAGTTTCTTGGTAGAATTTTTGGGATTGCTTGTGTAAACTATCATACATCAGCAAACAGTGAAAGTTTGACTTCTTCTTTTCCAAGTTTTTCTTCTTCTTCTTTTTTGACTTTCTTCGTTTTGTATCCCCTTGATCTCCTTTTGGTGTGTCTTATTGCTGTATCCAGGACCTCAAGAACTATATTGAATATATATGGAGAGAGTGGAAAACCTTGTCTTGTTCCTGATTTCAGTGGGATCGCTGGGAGTTTCTCTCCATTTTGTTTGGTGTTGGCTTGCTGTATATTGCCTTTATTATGTTTAGGTATGTTCCTTGTATCCTGCTCTCTCCAAGACCTTTATCATGAAGGGATGTTGTATTTTGTCAAAAGCTTTTTCAGCATCTGATGAGATGATCATGTGATTTTTATTTTTCAGCTTGTTTATATGATGGATTACGTTGACAGATTTTCGTATGTTGAACCAGCCCTGCATCTGTGGGATGAAGCTGACTTGATCATGATGGATGATGGTTTTGATGTGTTCTTGGATTCGATGTGCCAGTATTTTATTTAGTATATTTGCATCAATCTTCATGAGTGAGATTGGTCTGTAATTCTCTTTCTTAGTAATGTCTTTCTGTGGTTTGGGTACCAGGGTAATTGTGCCTCATAAAAAAAAGTTTAGCAATGTTCCTTTGTTTCTATTGTGTGGAATAATTTGAGGAGTATTGGTATTAGTTCTTCTTTCAAAGTCTTGTAGGATTCTGAGCTGAAACCATCTGGTCCTGGGCTTTTTTTGTTTGAGAGACTTTTGATGACTAGGAGCCTCCATTTCTGCTGAGCCATTCTGTCTAACTTTTTGTTAGAGTTAGTGTGTGTCTCTCCTTCCTACAGAAAGGAAGGAGAGTTACACTATATGAAAGCAGGAATATTGCATTTGGTACTTTATCACCTACCAAACCCAGAATACAACCTGATGAACAAGTGAGGGACCACAAGCTTCTTACTATATGAATATTCTAGAAAAGACATAAACAAACATAGTGCAAGGGGTTTGAGCCCTTCTGGCATTTTAAGGATGTCACGTTCCTTTCATGATTAGTAGTAGGATTTTAATTCTTAGGTGGTTGTGACAGTACTGAGCTTTGCTGTGCAAGTACCTGCCTATGCATTCAAGTTGATCATGGTGTCACTATTTTATGTTGCATTTTCATTATCTGCCTCCAGATCGCAGATCTAGGTCCTTGTTTCTAAGATTAATTGTTTTACCAGCTGACCCGTGCCGTGTCCACATCTGACCATGTCATCATCTTTCCATGTCACTTTATTTCAGCTCCTTCCATTTGATCTCTTTCTAGCATGGACACAGTTTTCATAACTTACTTTTTCTGAAGATTTTTTCCAATATTTTATGATACAAATTTGGAAGAAATAATTTTAAACTATGTTTAACAACATGAGGGCATGTTTTGGCTGGTTAAGCCCTATATAAGTAAAAAAATACTTGTGGTGGCAAAATCTTTCCCAGAATGCACATTTTGTCACCTGAATGACACTATATGCCTCTAAGAGTCAAGGCTCAGAGAATGACGATTGTACAAAATTTTAGCAAAGTTATTGAATGAACATAGAAACCAAAAAAGACATTTAGAAGATAAAGTTGACAATCTACAGATAACTAGTCATAAAAGTCAGTTAAAAATAGAAAATTGGATTATTGAACACCCAACTGGCAGAAACTATAAAATGGGGACTTTAAACCTAGAGATTGTGTGAGAAATTTTCCTGAACTTAAAGATGTTTGTTCTCCAGATTAAAAAGACCTACTCTGTGCCAAAGAAGATGTGAAAAGAATTTTTAAAAGAACTGCAAATTTTCAGAGTACCAATGTATAGTGGCAAAAAGACCCAAAACTGAGAGTAAAATAATGGGCTCTATTTGAGGGACCAAAATCATAACAGAGGTTTAGCCACACAGCAGGACTAGAAGTTATGGGAAAGTCAAAAACTTTTAGAAACCATTTTATCATAATTTATCTTAAAATTCACATTCAGCTGAAGAAAAAGCCCCCCAAAACATAAAGATATGTAAAGACTTATAATACTGTTTTTCATGTTTTTCTAATATTTGATTCTTAGGAAGCAGTGGCAAGACATTAGAAGACTTTTTTTTTTTTAAAAAAAAATCTATGAATTATCCTAATGGGAAAGAATAAGGAAGGGTAAAATAAAAGAAATCAGCTACTGGAATAAAGTGAAAACATGGTTCCTGAAAGTATGGTCTGCAGTTCCTGAGGTAATCCGTCAGAAGCAGAAGGTCCACCTCCAGGAGCTGCCCTGCAGCATGGGTGTGGAGTAAAGCGGGTGGGGTGGGCACCTCCATCACTCCCTCACCCCTTCTCTCTAGACCTCAGTTTTGGTGTAAACTTAGAGCTGAGTTTCAGCTTTCACTGGTTTTTATGTACTTTTAGTTACATAACTCCCTACTGGTTAGAAAAGTTGGGTTAGCAAAATTCTCAAACTTCAAGTAAGCTGTTTCTTATAAAGCTCGTTATTATGCAAAAACACTCAGTGGCTGTCTGTCGGTTTGGACTGTATGATGGTTAGTCATTTTACCCCTGCTGAGGTCTTGAAGTGCTGGAGACCCATTTCGGTAAGGTCTTCTGTCAGAGGAAGAGAATCAGAATAACTGGAATAAGAAGCAATAAGGAGACACTTTTTGTGACCTCATCTCAAGGACATCGGAGGCCTACAGCAAGTAATGTAATGTCATTCATTATACAGTTAAGGAGCTAGGGGCCAGAGTGGAGTAGGACACCTCAGTTAGGGACAGAACTTGCATGATGGTACATACCTGCAATCCCAGCCTCGTACAAAGCTGAAGCAGAATCACAAATTTGAGGCCAGCTTGAGTAACATGCCTGCTTGTCTCAAAAGGAAGGAAAGGGAAGGGAAAGTAAAGGGGCGGGGTGGGGATAAGAGGGAACAGAAGCAACAGAAGGGAAAACGGATGCAGAAATCATGGAGGATCATAACTTGGCTGCCCATTATGCCCTGAGAGAGGTTTCTTGTGTCTTTCATTTTTGGGGGTCTGGGGTCAGAAACTAGACATTCTAGAGTTGGGCTCTGTGCTGTGATTTTCTAGATACAAGGAATTCTATAATAACATGGCATGTAGTGATAGCCACAAAACTGATCTCTTTACAGACAAATAGAGACCCATATTTGGAGAGCTGTCCTCCTGCCTGGTGACAAGTTACTAGCTGAGCAACTGCCTCCATTTCTTTCTTTAACAAGGGAGGAATTATTCGTCTGTTGCTCACACCTACAATAAAACTAAGTAAAATGCCTGATGCTTTGGCACCTTATTTTACTTTATACCAAGTCCATAGATGGTGTTGAGAAGTAAAAGAAGAATTTTCAGAGACCTGAATTTCACATAAACTCTGTGATGACGTCCTAATGGCTATTCCACACATCTGTTTTTGAGCCAGATTCACAGTCTATAAGAAGTCGCTGTTTGCGTTGCAGCTAACCATCAGTGCCAAGGTTTTATCAACTCTGTAAACAGGAGTCCCAAACTTCGGCCGGTTTTAGTCTTAGAGGAAGGATTGTTCCCAAGAATCCCCCTGAGCCCAGAGATGTCAAATGAAGTGAATTTGATTTATTTTAATTACCAGACTCTATTTTCCATAGGAAATTGTTGGACCACATGTAATTCTGGCACACACAACAGATTCTTCAGTTTTTCAGTAGAGTAAGGAGAGAAGTAGGCTGTCTGGAACAAACCTGAGCTTTTCAGCCCAGGTGATCATGTGTGTCCATCTGTGTTGCCAACTAGTTCATCAGGAAGAGCCCATAACATCAATGTTACCAAACAAAGCACTTACCAGTTCATCTCAAGGCAGACTCAAAGACAAGCTGCCGACTGAAACCATTCACTATGGGCTGATCTGGGTCTTGGTTGACTCTCACTGACTCTGCATGGCTTTGCCTATCCCAGGACTATGTGCCAGAAGACCCCAAAGATCAGCTAAGCCACACTGCTTGTCCCAGTCAGCACTGGTGCTGATTGATGGTTTGAGGTACTATTTATCAGCTCCCCTACTGTTGAATTAAAAATATTTGGCGGTCTTAGAGATACAGTGGCTTGCTCTCAGATGACTCTTTCTACAGTTTTACTTCCAGTTCAACAAGAGCTCCATGCTGCCCAGAAGAGAAAGGACTGTGTTGTTCCTGGCCAATTGAAGGGAAGGAGATTTGGTGTGGAAGAAATAAAGAGGTAGTACTGGGGTGTGGGCTGGAGTATTGATTGTGATGGTTGAGTGAGAATGGCCCCCATAGACTCATATATTTGAACCCTGTGGTAATTAGAATGTATTTGGCCCCTATAAGATCATAGTGAGTAGCGCTATTAGAAGGTGTGGCCTTGTTGGAGGAAGTGTGATCTTGGAGGAGGCTGGATGACACTTGCCTTTAATCCAGATCTTGAGGCTGGAGGGCACACTTTTAATCTGGGCCACACCTTCTGTTGGAAGTGTGTCACTGGGGGCTGGCTTTGAGATCTTTTTCTCAAGCTTCACACAGTGTGATGGTCAGTAGACTTCCTGTTGCCTGCAAGATGTAGGACACTAAACTGTTTCTCCAGCACTGTGCCTGCCTGCATGCCACCATGCTCCCTGCCGTGATGGACCAAGCCTCTGAACTGTAAGCAAACCACCACACTGAAATGTTTCATTTATATGACTTGCCATGGTCATGGTGTCTCTTCACAGCAATAGTAAACCCTAAGATAAATTCTCTGTCCTTAGTTGATGGAACTTTTTGGGAAGGATGAGGGAGGGTGGCCTTGTTGGAGAAGGTGTGTCACTGGCATTGGGTTTTGAGGTTTCAAAAGACTCCTGGTATTCCCATTTACCTCCTACTTCTGAAAAAAAATGTCAGCTCTTAGCTATTGTTCTAGCACCAGGCCTGTTTGCCCGCTACCATGCCCCTTGCTGTGACGGTCATGGACTGTAGCCCTCTGGAAGTGTTAAGTGAGTCCCCAATAAAGCTGTTCTTCTGCAAGTTGCCTTGGTCTTCATTTCTCCTCACAGCAATAGAAAAGTAACTATGACACTGATTAAACTGAAATCAACATTCCTAGAATTCTTTTGTTTTTGAGGTAGTAATTGGGATAGGTTCTCTTCAAAAGAAGAGATAGCATTTGTCTTCAATCTCTAGACTTCTTTTGCCTCCCTTACTTCAAGTGATGGCTCCCTATCCCTGTGCACATTTGAGATCACAGTCCCTTGCTATAGCAGGCTGTGGCCATGAGGCACCAGCCCAGAGACAGGAACATTTGATACCAGGTATGGAGTTAAGCCCTCTCATCAGCAAACAGTTGCTGGGTGGCCCCTTAGAGAAAGTAAAGAATTGAGCTCCTGCATGGTAGATTGACACATGACGACGTAATTAAGAACCAGTGGGGACAGCTGGCTGTGAAAGGAGTGTATGGTCCAATGCTACTTAGCTTCTAGAATAGAATTTCTAGCCCAAGCCAGTCTGTAAATCTTTAATCTCTGCTTCTATGCTTCTTTCTCTCTGGTTCACTGATCAACACTAACCTTATACCACCCATGGGGTGTGTACAGATTGGCTACTAGATACTTCTCAGGTTTCAGATTTTAAAAGTCAAGTCAAATAATAGAAAGCCTACTAAATACAGTATTTACACACTTCCTTGTAGTATAACACAGCTATAGTAAAATACAGTATTCTAAATTATAATCCAGTTTGCTTCTCTGCACTGTCATGTACTGTGCTATCTTCTCTGCCATGCTCTCTTCCCTACCAGCATCACCATGCTTTTCTATGCATCCTTCCAGGCCGGTCCAGCGCTCACCTTTTCCCTTTCCCAGGCTTTGGCAAGTGTTCTTCCCCCAGCCTCCCCCAGCACTCCCACAGGCCACTTCCAGAACTCTCCCCATGCTTTGTAGACTGCTTACGAATTAACCTTCCTGCTAGACTTGAGCTCAAATGCAGACACCACATTGGTTGCCATTTATAGCCCCTGCAGCATTTACTACACATTAGTTAAATGGAAATGAGAAGCTTCGTCAAACAAATTTGGCTTCAAATGTGCCTCAAAAATCTGTTCTGCATTTAGATCACAAACTAATAGGTGCACTGTAAGAAGCTGTGGGGACAGCTTTATTTAGAAAAGGAACACAGCGCACACTTACAAAGCAGATGCCTTTCCATGAATATAGTGTACAGCAACGCTCACGCTATTAAATGTGATAAAAAGCAGGCAACTCAAGAGAGAAACTAAAGTTTTGTAAGCATAACATATTAAAAATGTCCAATGAAATTATGTTTTTTAAATTATTGCCTTAAAATTTATTATGGTATAGAAGAAAACTTTCCCTACCTAAAGAAAGGTATGCCTATGAAGATACAAGAAGTTTACAGAACACCAAATAGACTAGATCAAAAAAAAAAAGTCCTCTCGCCACATAATAATCAAAACACTAAACATACAGAGTTAAGAAAGAATAGTAAGAGCTGCAAAGGAAAAAGGACAAGTAACATATAAAGGTAGACCTACCAGAATTACACCTGACTTCTCATTGGAGATGATGAAAGCCAGGTCATGGTCAAGCATTATGCAGACATTAAGAGACCACGGATGCCAGCCCAGACTTCTATATCCAGCATATGACAATCACCATAGAAGGACGAAACAAGATATTCCATGACAAATCTAGATTTCACCAATACCTAGCCACAAACCCAGCCCTACACAAAATACTAGAAGGAAAACTCCAACCCAAGGAAGATGGCTACACCAACAAAAACACAGACAATTGATAATATCATAACAGCAAATCGCAAAGAAGAAAAAATGCACAAATTAACATCACAAATGATGAAAGCTAAGTTAACAGGAGATAGCAATCACTGGTTATTAATATCCCTTAATGTAAATGGACTCAACTCACCTATAAAAAGGCAAAGACTAACAGATTGGATACGAAAACAGAATCCATCCTTCTTCTGAATACAAGAAACGCATTTCAACCTCAAAGACAGACATCGTCTCAGAGTAAAAGGTTGGGAAAAAATATTCCAATCAAATGGACCTAAGAAACAAGCAGGTGTAGCTATCCTAATATCTAACAAAATAGGCTTCAAGCTAAAATCAGTCAAAAGAGACAAAGAAGGTCATTTCATATTTGTCACAGGAAAAATCCATCAAGAGGAAATTTCAGTACTGAACATCTATGCCCCAAATACAAGGGCACCCTCATATGTCAAAGAAACACTTCTAAAGCTTAAATCATACATTAAACCCCACACACTAATAGTGGGAGATTTCAACACTTCCCTCTCACCACTGGACAGGTTAATCAGACAAAAAATGAACAGAAAAAATAAGAGAACTAACAGATGTTATGACTCAAATGAACTTAACAGACATCTACAAAATATTGCATCCAAACAGAAAAGAATATACCTTCTTCTCAGCACCTCATGGAACCTTCTCAAAAACTGACCACATACTTGGTAACAAAACAAACCTCAACAAATACAAAAAAATTGGAATAACTCAATGTGCCTTATCAGATCACCATGCTTTAAAACTAGAAGTCAACAGCAATACTAATTCCAGAAAACCCACAAACACATGGAAATTAAATAATGCTCACCTGAATCATCAATGGGTCAAGGAAGAAATAAAGGGGGAAATTAAAGACTTCCTAAAATTCAATGAAAATGACCACACAAAATACCAAATTTATGAGACACAATGAAAGCAGTGTTAAGAGGTAAGTTCATAGCACTAAATGCCTACATAAAGCAGCTGGAAAAATTCCACACTAGTGAATTAACAGAACATGTGAGAACTTTAGAACAAAAAGAAGCAAACTCACCTAAGAGAACTAGACAGCAGGAAATAATCAAATTGAGAGCTGAAATCAACAAAATAGAAACAAAGAAAACAATACAAAGAATCAATGAGGCAAAGAGTTGGTTCTTCCAGAAAATCAACAAAATAGACAAACCTTTATCCAAACTAACCAAAAGGCAGAGAGATAATATCCAAATTAACAAAATCAGAAATGAAAAGGGGGATATAACAACAGACACGGAGGAAATACAGAGGATCATCAGGTCATATTTTGAAAACCTATACTCCACAAAATTGGAAAACTTAAAGGAAATGGACAATTTTCTGGATAAATATCACTTACCAAAATTAAATCAAGACCAGATAAGTAAATTAAACAGACCTATAACTGCTGAAGAAATAGAAACAGTCATCAAAAGTCTACCAACGAAAAAAAGCCCAGGACCAGATGGTTTCAACTCAGAATTCTACAAGACTTTCAAAGAAGAACTAATACCAATACTCCTCAAATTATTCCACACAATAGAAACAGAGGGAACATTGTGAAACTTTTTTTATGAGGCTACAATTACCCTGATACCCAAACCACAGAAAGACACTACTAAGAAAGAGAATTACAGACCAGTCTCACTCATGAACATTGATGCAAAAATACTAAATAAAACACTGGCAAATCGAATCCAAGAACACATCAGACCAATCATCTACCATGATCAAGTCGGCTTCATCCCATAGATGCAGGGATGGTTCAATATATGAAAATCTGTCAACGTAATCCATCATATAAACAAGCTGAAAAATAAAAATCACACGATCACCTCGTTAGATGCCGAAAAAGATTTTGACAAAATACAACATCCCTTCATGATAAAGGTCTTGGAGAGAGTAGGGATACAAGAAACATACCTACTACCTGAGTTAAAAGAGGTTTTTTTCTCTTGTCACTATCAATGCCCTGCTCAGCCCAGGCAGAAGACGATGGAGAGGGGTACAGCAAAGGAAACTCAGAGAAAGGAAACCTCTTCCGGGAACTTCTCTACAGCTAATCAGAAATGTCTGAGGGCCTTATTTTTCTTTCAGTAATTAAATGAATTGATGTTTTAGACTAAAAAGAGATCATAAAACTATACTGAAATATGAATGACCTCATGTTAAACAGTATAAAATATGCACCCGATCTCCAGGATCTATTGATCAAAGGATCTATTTTCCTTTTCCATGTAAGAAGTCCCCAAAGCAAAGGGCTGCTGCTTCTGTGTGACAGTTTGAATGAGAATGGCCCCCATGTGCTCATGTATTTAAATGTTTGGACCCTAGTTAGTGACCAGCTTGGAAAGGATTAGGCCTTGTGGGAGAGGTGTGGCCTTGTGGGTAGAGGTGTGTCATTGGGGGTGGACTTTGAGGTTTCAAAAGCTCACTCCAGAAGCCAGACTCAGTCTTTTGCTCTTTCTGTCTCCATCTTGCTAAGCTGTTAGCTCTCAGCTACTGCTCTAGTGCCATGCCTGACCATTGTCATGTTTCCCACATGATGATCATGGACTTAATGATCATGAAACTGTAAGCAAGGCCCCAATTAAATGTTTTCCTTTCATAAGTTGCCTTGGCCATGGTATCTCATCACTGTAACAGAGCAGCAATGAACACAACATTGGGCCAATAGGGAGCTATTTTAAAGAAAATCTTCGCATTTTGTCAAGTAGTTTGCTTCCCTTCCTTCCCCCATTCCAGCACCAGAGTCAGGTCCTCAAGTCTAGTTTATGCCATGCACACTCCACTTATCTCTAGTCCACAGACTTTTCTAAATTTTGATATTTTAAAGTCAATATTTGCATAGCTGGGCAGTGGTAGCACACACCTTTAATCCCAGCACTTGGGAGGTAGAGGCAAGTGGATCTCTGTGAGCTTGAGGCCAGCCTGGTCTACAAAGAGAGTTCCAGGACAGTCAGGACTGTTGCATAGAGAAACACTGTCTCCAAAAACAAAAACAAACAAACAAACAAAAAGAACCAATATTTGCTATTGGCCTATTTTTTAGGTTGTCATTTATACTGTAAATCTATAAGGGCATCCTATTAACTCCTTTATTCCTAACAACAAGAATACTTTGAAAATGTGATACAATGTATTCAAAATCTCATTAAAGGAACCCAGGATTAAAGCAAGATCCTCCTATAAGCAAGAGAAGGTATCGTTCTGTTCTTTGTTGTGACTGCAGTTTATGCCACCCCCAGAATTCACCTGGAATAGCACTGGGCCTTACCTTGTATCTGGTTTCAAGTTTTCTACTGTAGAAAAGGTTTGATTGGTAATTTGAATGGATTTGTTCTTCCCGCTGAATGACTCATTTTCTCTGGATATAACTTCATATTCTGAAAATGGATGAAAACATTAGACACTTGTTTGCGTCTTGGTTGACCTAATTGACTGCAGTTCGAGAAACATGATTTTAAAGTATATATGGGGTTGGTGGTGTGTACGTATGCTTGCAGGTTCCTGGGAAGTCCAGGAGAGGGTGTTGAATATCTAGAGCTTAAGTTACAGGTGAGCTGCCCAACACAGGTGCTGGAGATCAAAGTTATGTGCGCTTAAAGAACAGGAAGTGCTCTTAACAGCTGAGCTGTTCTCTAGCCCCAAGACACCATGATCTCATCTTCCAGCAAGTTTCGGTCACCAGACGGCAGAAGTTTTCAAGGCATTTGGGGATATTGGAATACTAACTAATCTTGCTTTATCACAGTGGAAGAAGCTCTAATAACTGGTGAAGGCTGCTGCTGGCCATTGCTTTGGATGCATAGCTTAGTTTGGTAGAAAGTCCAGTTTAGGCAAAGCACTGTATGACGGACAGCGCTCGAATGGAAGCCATGTCTCGTGCTGTCTTCTTGGTGGGGAATGAGCTATGTTGTTCCTGCTATAACAAATCTGACCCTAAAACTGTGGCGGCAGCAACAAATAATAAATAATAAAATAATAAAATAAAATAATAAAAGTGAACCAAATAATAAAACCCCTTTGTTGTTTGAAGCTGAGGAATTTGATTTTGAAACTAATGCTTATTTAAGTTATGTTCCTTGGATAGGTTTCTTTGTATTAAATAAAAACCTCAACCTTAATGTCTGCATAAATTTCACTTCAAGGCAGGTTTCTCTGAACTTGCAGGGCTCCCTCATCAACAGGGAAAGGCCTTCACAATGAGAGAGCCTGACAGATGTCTTAGCTCATTTCCCTGCTTCTCACTTGGGAATTAGAAGAACGGCTGTCTGTTACCTAGCTAGCTGGTAGGTCGTCCCATCTGAAATCACGTGGTATTCCGTGGAAACACCACAATTAAATATGGGCTCTATGGAGCTCATTAGGAGAAATGGTCTGATGGTTAAGGACCGACTAAGAGAACAAGGGCTACATGTGGAACTGGAGCTAAAGAGCCACATGTCGTCCTTGGCCGTGACATTCTTAGCTGTGACAGACTCTGAGCAGCTCATTCGCATCTACTAAGAAAATTATTATGGGGGGCTGGAGAGCTGGCTCAGAGGTTAAGAGCATTGCCTGCTCTTCCAAAGGTCCTGAGTTCAATTCCCAGCAACCACATGGTGGCTCACAACCATCCGTAATGGGGTCTGGTGCCCTCTTCTGGCCTGCAGGCATACACACACAGACAGAACATTGTATACATAATAAATAAATAAATATTAAAAAAAGAAAATTATTATGAAGACAGTGGATTAGGCACCTAAAGTATACTCTGCTCATGACTTGTTACATGAGATTTATATAACTTAGCCAAGTGGTGAGGCAGAGGCAGGTAGATCTCTGAGTTCAAGGCCAGCCTGGTCTACAGAGTGAGTTCCAGGACAGACAGGGCTACACAGAGAAACTGTGTCTCAAAAAAACCATATTATCCAAATGGAGATGTACTAGAAATTAGGTATAGCAGATTAAATAACTCCAACTTGATAGCTCAACATCTTTAGGGCAAATAAAATTCTACTTATTATTTGATCTCAGGAAACTAGAACTCTTAATAGCAAAGTGGACAGTCTAGAGTTTTAAATGATTGAATATATGATATGGATCATCAATACTGAAAGCTGATTGACTTTTAGGAATTACAGCATCTGCAGTCTCAACCCTAAAGGAAACCGGGACCCAGTAGATTCCTGGGAACACTGGTGGTGACACAGACTCT
>PVIU01010280.1:0-71040 GCA_004026605.1 Ondatra zibethicus
GCTAGGTATTCAGGCAGCAGAGGAGAGGGTGCCAGAACTAGCCTTGTACCATAGTCACATTGATGATTATCTTGATCACCATTATAGAAATTTCATCTGATGGATGGAGATAGAGACAGAGACCCACATTCACATCAGAGCAATGGATTGAGCCCCCAAGGTGCAGTTGAAGAGCAGAAGGTGGGAGAAGATAAGAAAGCAAGTTAGGACCGTGAAGGGCTGGTCCACCTACTGAGACAGTGTGCCTGAACTAATGGGAGTGCACCAATCCAGCTGGACTGGGACTGAATGAGCATATGATCAAACCAGACTCTCTGAATGTGGCGGCGAAAGTTGGCAGATGGAGAACCCATCAACAATGACACCAGGACCTATCTCTTCTGCATGTATTATTGTTTTGGGAACTGAGTCTTTTTGAATGTACTCCTTCCTAGGCCGGGAGGGAGAGGGGTGGGCCTTGGACTTCCAACAGGGCAGGGCACCATGCCCTCTTTCAAGGAAGGGAGAGGGAGGAGGGGTGGGGGGGTAGTGCGAGGGGACCAGGAGAAGGGGAAGAAAGGAAAAAATGTTATTTCTTTAATTATGTTTTTGAATGTAAAAAAATAAAACAATGTAAAAAAAAAGAAAATAATGACTTGGTAAAAATAAGTCTCAATGTGGCATAAAAGCTAGAATGAGTACCAGGATTCGCTGCTAGTGAAGTGATTCATTTTAGAAAAACATACCCTTAAAGTCTATGCATCAAAAAAAATGTAAGTACTCTTGATATCAAATTTGAAGTGTCATTTATGGCAAGCAAACAGAAATTCAAAATACAAATTCTGCCAATACAAAGCATACAAAATAATCCAGAGAAATAGATTTCACAAGTCACTCTGGGAAAACCCACTCAGCCATTATCAGAGAGGCATCTTTCTGCAGTAGTTGGGTAGTAATACAGAGACACACAGCTGGTTACGTGCAAAGAACGAGAGATCCTGGAACCCCCAGTACAAATATAGATGTTCCCATCTAATCCCTTCTCTTAGGGCTCAGGTAGCTTTGCAGAAGAGGAGGCAGAAAGATTTTAAGAGCTAAAGGGGGTGGAAGACACCAAGAAACTGTCTTCCAGACACAACAGGACTGGTGCACATATGAACTCAAGAGACTGTGGCAGTACACACAAGGGCTACACATGTTCAAGACAGACAGGATTCCAGCTCTGAGAGGGGGAAATGGCCATGATCGTTCATCTCCAAACAAGATGCTATACCAACTGACAACTGTTTGGAAAGGGAAAATTTAGTTGTCTCCAATGGAATTTCACTGGGTATATAAACCACACATAAGGGTAATGCCCAGTTGTAGAAGGCCAACATAAAATGAACTCAGTAGTGTTTTTTGTAGATGTTTTATTTCATATTACTTTGTTTTTGATATTGTTTTATCATCATGGTCTTTTTGCTTGTATTTTATGATTTCTGATTTTGTGTTTGAATATTTTTTTCATGTGTGTGTGAGAGAGAGAGAATGTTTGTGTGTGTATTGTGTGTTGTGCTTTTCATGATGTTTCTATCCCCTGTTTTTTTTTTTTTTTCTTAAAGAGTGAAAAAAACAAAGGCTTGGAGTTGGGTGGGTAGGTGGTAGGATCTGGGAGGATGAGGAAGGGAAACCATTATCCAAATACATTGTGTGAATTTTCAGTTAAACACACACACACACACATACACACACACAGAAAAACATGAATGTTAAAATCAAACTTTTAAAATTCCAAAGACTTTTCTTTTTATCTTTTTCTATGGTGCATGGAACATTTTGATGAAGACTAAGTGAAGAAATGTATACAGTCTGGAGGCGGTTTTCAAGTAGGAAGGGAGTGCTGATAAAGAAAACTGGGGTAAGGAAAGCACAAAGATCTAAATGAACAGACACATGGGAGTGTGAATTCCTGTAGAGACACATGGACAAAAAGGGAAGAAACGGCAGCTATGGGTGCACACCTCTCTTGTAGCTTTGAGATGCTGTAATACATTTGAATATCTATCAACCAAAAAAGTAAAACAGTTTATGGACATGCATGTTTACAAAGAGTGCAAAATGGGTGAACTCTGAAGGGAGAACCTAGGCAGGCACTGTACAGTTAACAAGGAGGACAATATGAGAACAAATGGGTGAACTCTGAAGGGAGAACCTAGGCAGGCACTGTACAGTTAACAAGGAGGACAATATGAGAACAAGCAGAAAGAAAGATCCAGTGGGTCCCACCTGCTCTTTATTACACAGCTCTCATAAAGACAGGTCCAACTTAGATGTGTCACTAAAATGGGAAGGCCGTAAACACATGCGCTTTTAAATCTATAACACGCTAACCTGTCTCTTGTACAGAGGTAGATTTAAAGCTAATAACAAACTTCAAATCAATTCCTGCAACTTCATTCTAAATTATTAACGAATTTGTATGGACTAAAAATGCTGGATGAAATCACACATTTGTATTACTGGACAAATTCTAACCATAAACCAATCACAGGAAAATTTAGCTTTATTTAGAATCATTTATATTAAAGTTTATTTAGAATCAATATATAAAGCCATTAATACATGTAAATCTATCAGTATTTATGCCTCTGACAACTTAATACCAATGATTATTTTGAGTATTTTTGAAAACTTTATAAGATTGAACATATTCTATGTACAATATTGAATAATATTTTCATGTTATACTTAGAGAAAGTTTATATTAATAGATAAAAAATGATTCCTGGTATTGTGTAATTCCATGCACAAATTTTGTCTGAATGACAACTCATATTGAACAATCTTTCTGTCAGACAAAAACCAGCAATGGTCTTCTATTCAATAAATTTTATACGAAGGAGAATATAAAAAGAAAATCTTAGACCCTTCTACCTTTAAAATTTTATTTGTAAGGGTTATGTTTCATTTCAAATTTGATTACTAGAACTTTAGAATTACAAAACATTCAAGATGCTGCAATTAAATTATGAACTTATTTTAATAAGCTGTCCAGTATAAGTTAATTTGTACTTCTGGCATCCAATGTCATTATATTTGAAAGTGGCTTCATAGTTGCACTTATGATGAAATAGCTCAAAAGCACAGACTACTCAGCACTCAGGACCACTATAGGCAGACCCTACTCTGCCACAGGTGCTAGGTGCAAACATACCGAAGAGCAGAATTCCTTATCCTCTGGTCCCAGAAAGATTAAGCCAGAGCATCTCAGATTCACTTCTTTAATCCCAAAGCAAATCCCAGCGGCTCAATACCTAGTAATTTTTTAATTTCCTTAACTTTTTAAATTGGAAGATGGGGTAGCAATATTGCCTTTACATCGATATAATTTCTGGGTTTATTAGTATTGGCTGTTATTCAGCACATTTGCCATGCCTGATCTAAATATAGCAATTTCAGATATTAGGGGTGAAAGTCTTTAGTAAATATTGATAACTTTAAAACATAAACATTATTTGGAAGTCCATGTCCATACTAAGGAATTCCCACAATTAATTCATAAGAATAACAATGAACCAGGCAGGCGATGGTGGTGCACAACGTTAATCCCAGCACTCAGGAGGCAGAGGCAGGCTAACCACTGTGAGTTCAAGGCCAGCCTGGTCCTTAGAGCGAGTTCTAGGATGGCCAGGATTACACAGAGAAACCCTGTCTCAAAAACCCATAAAACACAAAAACCAAACAAGCAAACAAACAAAAAGCAAACAGTTGCATAAAGGGCACACAGGATTTGTCTACACAAAGTTTAGAATGGAAGTAAGGTAAACCAACCTTTTACTCATTTCCAAACCATTCTTGAATCTCTATCTACCAACCTTTGAGCACTCCATCAACTACAATGAATGGAACATGGCTGTCCTGATGCCATCATATGTTGCGCTATGCTGAAGTGCTCCATTCTTCCTCTGTCCTTAGTAAGTGTAGAAGTATTTGGATGAATAAATATAAGCATAGTGATATAACTTTGGATAAATATAAACATAGTGATATAACTTTGGAATTAGATGTCAGAATAAGACTCAAAAATTTTTAAAAAATGGTATTAACATGGCAAAATAATAAACATTAACAGTAGTGAGTTGGGGTCGAGTTTAATTCAGTAATAGAACATTTGCATAACATATATAAGTCCCCATTTGCCCCAATAAAACAGTACCAAGGTCAACTACAATAAATTCAGAGGTGTGAATTAACATTCAAAAGTTACACAAATATATGCCTATTCAAGCTGTATAGTTCATTATTTAATGTAGGCTAGTTGAAAAATAAAAATGTTTAATGCAGAAAATGATCAATTATATGAAATAAAGAATCTGAATTATTTTAAGGACCAAATAAGAAAATAGAGATGGCACAGTGTGCAATGTGGCTTGGCTCTGACTTCTGCTAAAACCTCAGGTTAGTGTTGCAAGGGCTCAAAATCTCAAAGTTGCCCCCAGGAAAATGGGTAAATTTAACGGTTTTAACCTCAAAGAGTCTTCATAAGGAGTAAGTGAGATTCAACTCGTCACCATTTTACCTGCCATCAAACACCTTTTAAACCTGTTAGGCAGTAAAATGAGAAATAATTTCATGTAATAAGAAAGCAAAATGTCAGGGATGGAGAGATAACTCAGTCACAGCTCAGTTGTAAAATTATGCTAAAAACTGTTGGGTAGCATAGCCTATGTCTGTGGTCTTAGTGCTGGGGTCAAAGACAAGCAGGTCACTGGGGCTCATGGAAGCCATCTGAGCTCCTGTGGAGAGTTTCAAAAAGAGACCTTGTCAATAATAATAACAACATTGATGATGATGATAATGATGGTGGTGGTGGTGGTAGAGGACCTTCCCTGAAGAAAGATCTACACTGCACACATATAAACATATAAGTATGCACAGACAGACACACCCACACCCACACAGAAAGTAAAATGACATAATAAAACTCATCATTTTATATAGTGAATTTTTGTGAATAGAAAATTAATCTATATATAAATTTAATGTGCACCTTCCAGTTTTGTTTTGTTTTCCTTTACTATGGCCTTTCTTTTTCCATGGGAACTGGCAGGTGTCACCGATTCAAAGTACCTCGGTGACTCATGGTGGCGGGTGAGAACTCAGGTCTGTTAGTGACCAGTTAGAGGTTACCCACAATCCCAGCTTCATGGTACAAGCTGGATTCTCCCTCTGTCTGGGTGTGCTGTGCAGTGATGCTCCAAGGCTAGGCTAGGCCTCCTTCAGCTGTTCCCTCCCCCTGTGTCCTAAATATTCAGGCTCAAACACTCCTGGAATCTAGACCAAAGGCCTCTAAATCCCATGACCTTAGATAAGATTCGAGGCCATCTGCTTCTAGGCCTAAAACATTTCACCCAGCAGGCGTTACTTCCTCCAACATTTTAAAAATGTCCACAAGATTCACAACCAGAAGAATACAAGCAATCATTTTGTGCTTTGTCACTCCCTGAATTTAATAAATTTTGGATTTTTTATAAGACTTTTTCTATACACTTCGGTTCATATTAGAGAATGAAACATTAATTGCTCATTCAATAAGTTCTGTCCATAACATGAGCCACTCTGGTGTCCTCAAAAGCTGAAGGGCATCAAGGACAAGGAAAATGGATCAAAAGGCAAGGAATTCTAAAGTAATACACAGACTGGGGTTTTACATCTGGGCAGAGTACTTTCTTTAAGCAGATGATGGCCTAGGCGTCTACATTTCAGGTCTACTATTCATCTTTTGTACACAAAAGACTGCATTTGTTATTCATATATGTATCCATTTGTTCTAAGACTACTAGAAAGGCCTGTTTCCCACTACACTCTTCAAAGCATGGAATGTTTATCTGCCAATTGAAAATCCCATACTGCATAAAAGACCATCAATTTCTGAGTTTATTTCTCATTCATGGATGTCTTCGTTGATCTGTATGTCAGTTTCAGAGGTTTTGGATGCTATTGCTTAAAGTAAAATAAATATAAGCTCTCCACTTTTCCCTCCTTCAAGACTGTTTAGTATGTTCTGGGCCTTTTACATTTTCATAAGTATTTCAAAATCAACCTGAAAATTTTCACACTAAATTATCGCAAAGGATGCAACTTAGGAACGGCCAAATGAAAAAGATGCACAGGGCAAGATAAGGGACGATGAGGAAAGGGAGCTCCAAGGCCTTGGGGGCCTGTCTCATTCCAGTTCTACCCCTAGCAAGTCAATACCCCCCAAAGAGGAAGTGCAAGTTTCACTTCTAGCCTGGTTCTTAGTTTATAGACGTTAACTAAACATCACAGCATCAGAATGCAAAGACAAAACAGGAAGGCCAGAAGCTGCATGAAGTCCTTTCAATGACACTCAGTAAAGCTTGCTGTAGATTAGTGGGATGAATAGAAACACGCGTGCGTGTGCGTGTGCGCGCACACACACACACACACACACACACACACACACACACACACAAAGCAAAATTGTAATTCAAGAAAAGTTTTCTAATAACCCAATAAATAATTCTCAAAATGAAGGTGGGTTTTCACTTTATTTTGTTTTCTTATTTTGTGTGACAGAGGACAACAAGCCAGAGGCTCCTTTGGACAACAAGGATTAGTTAATGCCAGAGAGAGTGTGGCAGGGTGTAGAGGGAGAAGGAGAATTTCTGGGACTTGCAATCCCAGCCTGGGCCTCCATCTTTGGAGGACTCTCCCCTGTGCCCCTCAAACCTTGACTACCCTAAAAAAATGAGGGAATATACACTATGGCATTTGGAAAAGGGGGCAGGGAGTGTCTTGCCCTTTGGGAAAGTGTTTAAGGAATATTTTATGTGGGAGGAGTATGGAGGAAGAGAACCTTAGGTGTGTTATTGGACAGTCCAAAGATGAGCCTTAGCCCTTTGGTATCTGAGGCCTCTAAGTTACTACGTGCCTGTCATTCTCCAAGAACTAGACTTTTGATTTAAAAACTCAGGTAGACTGCTTACCTCTCCCTGTAGCAGCAGAGATCCTAGCCCAGAATCTACAGGAAGGACCAGCTGCTGGAGATAGGGAGATAAAGCTACCTGGCCTGTGGGAGATAGCATTCCTCCCCTGAAGTACCTTTGTCCTGGGAGTCTGCCACAGAGTGAAAGACATCTTGCTGGCAAGGCGCCTGCTGCTATCTGTAAGGCTGACTTCTGGAAATGTGCACTATTTAGTTGCTAGAACACAGCTAACATCAAGTAGTCCAGGCTGACTTTGTGATCTAGAACCTGCTATTAAGCAGAGGCTGGCCTTTAACTCAGGGTCCTCCAATTTCTACCTATTATTTTGTAAGACTGCAGACATGTAGCAGCACACCCAGCTCACAAAGGAGGTTTTCTCTATGTGGTACTTCTACATGAGATTTTATTTTTCAAAATCCCTTTCCACTTTTTTTTATAATTCAAAAAGTTTATTAATGAATATACATTATTTTTGCACTGAAGAAAAATAAATTTTAAAAGAAGTACCTCAGAAGTTATTTTGAACTAACGCAGGCATTTAACTGATGGCAATCTGTGATTCAGAACTCTACATATAAAGCTGTTTAATAATCCTTACACAGCGATGCAAACAGTGCAGAGTGTCCAGAAGCTAAAGCTATTGGGATCTACCAAATCCTGAATAAAAAGAAAGAAGGAAAGGAAGGAGGGAGGGAAAGAAAGAAGGAGAGGAGGAGGGAGAAGGGAGGGAGAGAGGGAGAAAGAGGGGGGGGAGAAAGAGCAGAACAGAATGGGCTGTACTTCACTTAGCAAAGAACTCCAGGCACAGAGTTGACACAGCCCTCCCTACCCAGGTCACACATCAGCAATATCCCAGCTGTCCTCTTCAGCGTGCTTTGTGAGGGCAACAATTGTGTCTGTCCAGCAAAATTCTTAATGCTCACTACATAACTGCTAAATGCTAGGCTAATGATATATACTATAATAACACACTACCTTAGCGACTCAAGTGTGACACATTAGAAAATGCTGCAGCTGAATTTAAACACTGAACCATCGACGCAGAACTTCTTAAGATTTAAGCTCATAGATGTTTCTATTAAGTGGAGGTGTTGGGGTAATACAAAACACACAGCTTCCAAAAGAACAGTGCAGACACACTGGGCACTCGAAAGCAATCAATAGGGTGGTCTCAAAAGGCAAGTATTAGTTTCAACTGCACCTTGTCAGAATAATAGAGATACTGCATATTTGGGGGGGTGCTCTGAAGTCTTGTATTTTCATGTCTTAATTAAATTAAAGTCATTCTGCAAACAGCTTTTGTACATTTAGGTTAATAGTAATGAAAGTTGTAAACTCTGTTTTCAATACAAGTAGGGATTTTCAAGAGGTGTTAGGATGAGTCATTTATTATGTCTTATATGGGTTTTGTTTCTTATAAAATTATTTCATAAGGAAGAGTGAGTATTAAAATTAATTACAGTTATGTAGTTTGGTGTATCATTAATTGGAGGAAGCTGTATTGGAGTTCAGATTCTAATTTGTCACCACACCCTTTGGTCACAGTACACAGAGAAGTCACCAGCCAGACGCAGAGGAAGCAAGTTGAGACTGCCTCACTGAGAAAAGGTACCAAGCCACGTAGTTAAACATAGATAATTTAAGTTGTAAGAGCTAGTTAATAATAAGCCTGAGCTACTAGGCCAAACAGTTTATGATTAATATAAGCCTCTGTGTGTTTCTTTGGGAATGAATGGCTGTGGAACCGGGTAGGACAGAAACTTCTCTTTACAGAACAGAGCTTGAAACCCTCTACTGCCTAGTTTTCCTGGTGTCAAAGATGTCATGCAGAATGCTGGGGACAGAAAACTTATCAAGGCTCTTGCCTAGCTGTAGAATACAAGTACGAAAATACCTACTCACTGTGCAAAGTATGCCCATTGGTGCCAGAGTGGCACAATCATTTTAGAGATAACCAACTGCTTTGCTGCTAAGCTGCCTTCTGAATACTTAGGTTTACATTCACAAACTAGTCAAACTCTCATCCTCTCTGCAGAGGATGGTCAATGCAGAAACTCAAACCTGGTTAACACGCGAAGAATAAGAGACTGATGAATAAGAATAAGAATAATAGATTGTTTCAGTATTAAGCAATCTATCTCTATCAATACTCACCCCACCCCCACCCCATACAAGGCCCAGTATGGTGGCACTGCAAAAGGTAGAAAGAATTTAAGAGCCAGAGGATGGGATAGAGTGACATGAAAAGCCATCATCCAGATGTGACATTGCTGTGTTAGCCACAAACACATAGCAGCTATGGATATCTGCACAGGACTGTGCCCACTAGTCTTCCACTACTGGCAGAGAAGCTGACCACTAAGCCCCATCCTCTCCTGAGGAGCATATGACAGCTGATGGTTGCTGGAGAAGGGAATGTCTTTGTCTTTAACGGTGTAGCCACTAAAATACTAGGTATGATGGAGTTTGTTCAGGAAAAAGGATAATACTAGAGGGTCATGGTAGTGAGCATAATCCCAATACACAAACCAAAAGGAAACCAAAGCCTAGTTTGCAAGGCTTTTGCTATTGAGGAAATAGCAAGTGGTGTTTTGAGTTATCAGATAAATCAATCCTCCAATTGTGAATCCAGAGTGGAGGTTAAGAAAGATGTCTCTCCCTCTAAAATGAAAATAGGCAAAAATGAGAACAGGATGAAGGACATTTTTTCCCGAGACACTGCAGGTGTGGGGAAATGATTTTACAATAGTGATAATCAAGAGTGTCAAAGGTCTCTGAAAGCTACTGACACATATCCTAATGCTGGGTTCTGGAAAAGGTTAAGGGTTCCCTCAAAGCTTATCAAAGGTACCTGTTTCTCAGTTGCCAATATTTAGGTGAAGGAGTACTGCTTACCTGTTTTCTCTCATCTCATTGTTCATCCCAGAACAACCTCACCCAGTGTTAGATCCATGGACCGCCAGCAAAATTTTGAAGCTGTCTGTTCTGCTGAGCTCCCACCCATATATTCCTTGACTTGTGGGCACTGTCCTGGATATCCAACAGATTCCTTCCATTTACCACCCCAGCTAACCACTATTTTTGTACCAGTTGTTCCATGTGCCTGGAATGTTTTGTGTTTACAATGCTTTCTTAGTGACCATTACTAATCTCCTTAGAGGGGTCTCCTAGACCCCTTGTTTTAAAGGGGACCCATCTTCACACCATGCTTACTCAGATCACCTCACTTTTTAAAATATGTGAAACAGTTGTCACCTGCATAGGCTCATCAGAACAGGAGCTCTCTAAGGGCCCCTGAGGGGGCTGTGCTCACTTATTGGTGAGCTGGCAGTGTCATCTAAGATAAGGCTGGTTCTCTTGCATAAAATTTTCAATTCTATTCACTATGCAATTATACAGGAGAAGCAAGGAGTGTACCTTGTGTCTCCCATCTTGTTTTGCCTTGGCTGTCTTCCTCACTTTTAAACACCCTCTACAAATTCTCGAATGTCAGAACCTTAATAAAACTTACAACATATTTAGACAAAACACTTCAGGCAAGAAGTAGCCCTTGGTGCTAAAATATTTGACACGTGTCATAAGCACTTATGTCCCACTTTTTGAATCTGCTTAAAATAAAAAGCTGTTTTGGGGGATGTGTTGGCATTTACAGGCAAATGATAGAGGGAAGAATAGCAAATATGTGCTGCAATATGAACTCTTAAAATGGTGTTTCAAATAATTTTAGCAAAGGCAGTGCACCTCTTCTACGAAAAAGCAAAAGCCTACAAACTACATGTCACCGTGTGCAGAGACACACAGAGCAGCTGCAGGCTCATTTCTAAAATTTCATTATGTTATGTGTGTGAGTGTTTTACATGCATGTACAGCTGTGCAGCATGTGTGTCTGTTGCCTGCAGAGTACTGAAGAGGTTGCTGGATCTCCTGGAACTGGATACAGACAATTGTGAGCCATCATGTGGATGCTAGAAATTGAACCCTGGTCCTCTGGAAGAGCAGCCAGTAATATTAGCTGCTGAGCCATTTCCCTAGCCCAACCTCAGGCTCTTAAAAAGAAGATTGAAATAGATATAAGTCATGGAAATTATGTCAGTGAAGACAAATTTAGACAACTTAAAAGCCAAGAAAAGTGTCAATGTTAATATTAAGTTTCCCACAGTAAGACATGGGACACTGATCATACATGTAACGGGGACATCAGCCAGGGCTGCTCCCGCCTAGCCACTGATCTCAGGACTCATTTTTAATCAAGCTTGCTGAAGCGTATATGCCATAATCGAAATAAAGTGGCTTTCATTTGACTTTTTACCCCCAGAAACTCTCAACGAATATCTGAAAACTAGCCTCCTCTCGTTTTCAGACATGTTTTCTCAACAACCTTATTGGTTTCTTTCATTTGTCTGTAGTCTACTCGCATACACATAGGTGTTAGACAATAAACTATAGCCCAAGTATGTAAACTGGTGCTGGGCTTGGATGTCTAGGCCTGTGAGTCCCTGAGAGCAGAGTGACCCCAGGAGTCCAAAGAGTAACCAAGCTGGTGTTCATAGACTCATGTCACAGATCTAAACCACACACATTGGAAAATGCATCTGGATGCTGCTGCTTTACTTGTGTCTGCTCTAATGCCCAGGTCGGACTGGCAGCGATGGAGGGGAGAGCTTTCACAGTTCTCTAGCTCTGGATCCTTGCTGTTGCTTTGTACACCTTGCCTAGGTGCATACATTTTTATGCAAATGTGTCAAGTCTTGCTTTTTTGTTTACTCTTTTGCCACTCAAAGCTCTGATTTCACAACCAGGTCATGTGCACGCGGCATGCCTAATCACCATGCTCAAAGTCTCTGGGGTCACATATTTTGGAGTTTTCATTTTGTAGCATATGACCTTGGAAAGGTTTCCTTCATTTTTTTTTCTCTTGCATTTCAAATTGCAGCTCTTTGACACACAAGATTTAACATGCCGAGTGGAGTGACTCTACTCCACAGAGTATGCAATGTCAGGCTGTTGGAGGATTCGATATTAACAGCAGAACTGAGTCACGGCTTTGGAGTTAGATCAAGGTGACTGATTTCCCAGAGAGTAAGAACGGGCCCACTGCTGCAAGTCCAGAAATTTCCACCAGAGCCTTCTTATGGCACTCCAATGGAGAGATTGACATCTCTTTCTTCTCTTTGCTTGACACAGAAATTGCACATATATATTAAAACTTTGAATTTAGTTCATTATTGTTCTACTATTGTGATAAATCTTAAAGGCTAAACAATAGATACAAATGAACTGCCCTTATACCCTCTATGGTGTGTCACTTTGAACATATATATTAATTTTTCACTATTCTTGAGAATTTCATAAATGAATACAATGAAACATGATCTGATCCTCACCTTCATTTCCAACCTCTAATCTTCTCCAAAATGGCCCCCTCTTGACCTTTCCTTTTCTTTCTTTTGTTTTTGTTTCCTTTTTTGACAATCCACTAAGTCTAATTAGCGCCCTCTACAAGTGCTGGGTACAGAGCCATACAATGGAGTGTGGGAAACCTACCAGTGACCACATATTCAAAAAAGAATGGAACTCCCTCCCCCAGCAGCTATAAACAGCTAATAGAGCCTCAGTAAATTAATTTTGAACAGCCTGGACTCTTTCACGTAAACACTGACACGCAAAATCGTTTTTCTTCCATATAATTTGATTGCCAAATATTTTAACTCACTGAACACTGGGCTGTGGGCATGCCGTGCAATGCCTTTCCCAATCATTTGCTTTCATTGTCTTACTTTCACAATTATTTGCATATTATAATGCAAGGCAAACTTCTAAGTTTTGGGGAAATGGAAAAACCAAAGTCCATATTTTAGTAATATTCACCTTATAAGTTAAATACAATTTAAGCACAGACAGCATTGGCTGGTCATGCCAAATGAAGCAGAGCCTTAATTCTAATAAGAAAGTCATTGTGCATACTTTCTATCGGGAAAGAAAGGAATCACCATTTTAAATATGCAAAATTCTGTAAATATTTTGTTTAATATTTTATTTAACATTCAAAGAGTGGCTCCTTTTATATATTATAGATTCTATGGAGAAAGTTCAATTTCTAAAATTTGCTTTGCATTTAAGTTCTGTACAATGCTGCAGACTTTTGGAAGCTTATATTATCTTCTGATAGAGATGAAAGACAGGCTTCAGATGGAGCAGGGGGGGAAACAACAGAGAGGGTAGAACAAGGAAATGAGAAAAATAGGAAAAGCATGAGGAAGGAACAGAACAAAAAGAACAAAAGGAGCTAGAAAGTCAAGAAGCTTTTTTATGAGCAGTAGAGGGAGAAAGTGGGAAGGGAGGGTGGTGACTGAGAACAAATCACAGGGGACGCAGCAAGACAGCTATGCCACACATTTCCCCAGCAAACGAATCAGAAATTCCATTTATTCAAGGAAAACACAATTCTTTCAAAACATCAAGAAACAGCTGCTAGATGAGTCAGACGAGACTATGTGAAGTGACTATGCAGAGCACTGAGCTGAGAAAAATTACAGTCATGATTACTTCTGCGTGCATATCGATAGCAGCCCAGACCAAAGTCCCATGTTGGATGATCCTATCACAAGCCCTGGGGTGGGAGAAGCCACTCTTTGGTGCTCCCAAACTTCCCTTTCCTTCCCCAGTGAACAATGTTCATGCTACCACAGAAACAAGCTGAGATTAGCTAGCACTGAAACCTTCCGAGATGAAAATATGACATGAAAAAGGGAAATCATGAGCTTCCTGGTGACACTTTCAGGAGACTGCTCACAACATTTCAGTGTGCTCTCAGCGAGAAATGACCATAGGGCATTTCAGAGCACCGTGGGACAAAGGAGTGATCACATGGTGCAAATATGACACAACCATAGAAAAACTTGAAAGTCAGTAGAATTAAATACTTGATCCAAAATCGTAACTGAGCCAAACCTGCGAATGTGATTTGAGAGTGATTGGCGAATCCATACGATACCCACAAGCACCTGCAGCATTCATCTGTGTGTATGTACCATCACTCTGCGGTCTGTCAACTGGGAGGGCCCTGATTTCCAAGAATGGTGTCTTGCTTCTTGTTCTCGGTGGGATTGGACTGCTTGGAATACAATGGTGAATATTTTTAATGAATGGACAGTGTGAAGAGCACAAATATTGTCCATTTAATGTCATCATGACTGTAAGATGTTTGTATAAACTCTTTAGAATAGATGCCTGCCAGGACAGGAAACTACACTTGATTCTATGCCAGTATTCAAGGGAAGCTGATCATTAATTTCCACTGTACTTTCACCAGGATGAGCAGTCTAAAAGCTATAGGATATATAGCTCAAATGATAAATATCAAGTGCCCCAGGGGGTATCTTACCCCTCTTCTAGGGGCAATGAGACAATATAACAAATTAAAAATCACACAATAATTAGATGTCTCCAGAGGAAAAATTTCCTCAAGTCATCCATGATCATGTCACTAAAGAATTCCCTAGCATAGACATGTTCAGAGATTATCCCTGCTGTTAGTATCTTTTCACCTGGTGATAGGAAGATTATCCATTGGTTAGGGTCAAGTACCTGCCACCAAGCAGGTGTGAGGACCTAGGTTGGGTTTTCCAGCACCAAAATATTAGCCAGGTGCAGCAGAGTGCCTGAAACCACCATGCTGGGCGATGGGATCCTCAGAACTTTCTGGTCAGACAATCTAGCACAATTTGTGAGCTTCAGGTTAAGTGAGAAACCTTGTATGAGAAATAAGGTGAAAATCAAGAGGGGAGATACCTGGAATTTACCTCTGTTCTCCGCGTGAACATACAATTCGCAAGGTGGAATATAGCACACAAACGTGAACATACACAAGCGTGATCTTTTCACCCCATTCACCTTCCACAGAATCACAGCCACTGAAGATCCTTCCCAACCCCATTTTGTCTCCCTCTATATATGTTAGACTTCCTGATTTCTTAATGCAAACCCTCCCCAGCTTGTCCCTCCACTCTGCCTCCACACCAAACTCCTGCCAGTGGGGCCTCCATTGCCACAGCTCCTGTCTCAGGTGACCACAGCAATAAGCCTGGCAATGACTGGCAGTACCTTCCTCTCTGGGAGGTTCTGAAGTACCCTACTTATGGGGGCTGGGTTACTTCAAGACAGAGACCACCAGTATCATAGAGAATTGCACTGCCTCTGAAGGCTCTAATACATTTCCTCAGGAAAAAAAAATGCTGAGTTTGATTTTAATTGGACTTAAGTGATATTTGTACAAAATTTTATTCATAGCATCCCCAAGCCTTGTTTTCTATTTAGAAGTGTTTGATGAGAAAGAGGGATTGATTCTGATCTGCAGATGAGAAATTCACCAATAAAGCTCTAAAACACAGTGCACAGAGTAGAACTTATGGGACCAGAAGTACCTTTCACATCCGTCAGTGACAGCGTATTTAACAGAGCTTATTTGCAGACACTAACATCTCACAACCTGCAAAGGGGCAGACAAGCACACTTACCTAACTAGCTAGACAAGGATAACCTGTCACTTTGCAAATAATTAGTCAAATTCAATTAAGTGGGCACTTCTTGAAAGGTGTCCTATGACCAGATTCACGCTTTGGAGAGCTTCGCTTTACTGAGGCCAGAGGTTCTCCACAGTATTCTCTAGGTTGATGCAGAATAATGTCACGTGTTATAAACTTGTTATGATTTAGCATAGTTGATTAGGGTATACATAGGGGAGGGCTGCAAGGTGAGAGTTTCATCTTGAGAAAATACTCATAAGGGCCGTGAGACATCTTAGCCAGCAAAGGCCTTGTGGTACAAGCCTGGACTACCTGGGTTTATTCAGGAACCACCTCCCCAGAGCTGTCCTCTCCCCTCTACACATTGTAGCACACACGTACACACATACACAATAAAATAAATACTTTCGGTGAACAAGCCGCACCATACACTGTAAGAAATGCGACTGTGGGAACAAAGAGAAAAAAATCATATAAATTAATTATTCCACCCCAAGAATTTTGTAAATTATGAAATAAACTAGAGCATAATCGCAGACGACATCACTGAGTCAGCACCAGGGGTGTGGTTTGTCTCTGCAGCTATGCAATCCCATCCCTTTCGCCAACTGCTCAACTGAGCTACTTCCCACAGTAAATTCTGAGCAGCTGCAGTCTCCACCTGCCAGGCTTCGAAAGGAGATCCACCCATCCCCTTGGGCAGGCTCTGCAGGGTGCACCAAGCACTCTTAATAGGAGTATACACCCCCTAATGTCCTAGCCCCAAATGCAAAGGGGTGGGATTAGCAATCTGAAGGTGTGGGGACAGCTACCATGCTTGGAACTAACAGTGGAAGCCAGGAGAAAGCATACAAATCTCTGCCCCACCTTGCAATCACCCTCATTCTTTACTTTGGAAAACTACAAAGTGCTTTCTCTGCTAAGCACCTCTCATCACCTGTCTCTTTTCCCTGTTGCTTGTCAGCACTGATTCAGCATCAGTCAGATGTCCTTGGGCTCTTGGGCTTGTTGGGATGAGAAAGGGAAAGAAGGGAGGTGCCTGCCAGTAATCTGGAATGATTTTAGTGGGTTGAGTCTGAAAATGGGCTGTGGGAAATTATAGTCTCGCTTCAACTGCTGGCGACCAGAGCGTCTTCTTGTCAGTGTCCTGGTCTCTTGATATGTATTTATTTAGTCTCCACCTCTAGATCAGAGACCTCGCAGTCTATAACCTTATCACACTAAGCATAGCCAACATGCCACCAGCATTGCCATGACCTCCTGTCTCGGTCCTGAGAAGCACTATTAACATACTCACAATTCCAACAATTAGCAAACCCTCTCCACCGCCCTCAATCACAGGAAAGACATCAGACAAAACAGGCCTGAAGTCTCCAAGACCCCTTCCAGGAGCCATCTCCTGCAGTCACACTTTCCTCTTAAGGTTACAATCTACAGGAGCAGATTCCCCTGTATCAGAATCATCTTGGAGAGCTCAATGAGGTCACAGACCCAAGGCATGCCAACTGGAATCATAAAAGTACTGGTCTACCACCCAGCAGAAAGTGGATCTTACAAAAACTCTTCCTCTTCAACTTCTGCTTGGCCTTTGAGCTCTCTGCGTCTAGCTCTGGGCTTCCTGGTACCCCTGGCTCTGCCACTTCCACCTTCCTCCCTCGCTTCCCTGCCTCCCCCTCTTCCCCCCCTGCAGACCCTCTTTCTTTCCAGTCCTCTCCAGGGGTCCTTCTCTTCAGCAGGAAATACACCAAGCGATCCCGGTGGGCGGTGCCTGTCCTCTAGACCGCACCTCCTAAGTCAGAGACTTAACTTTTCAAACTTTCCGACTCCCTCTCCCCAAGTCCATAAAGAAGGAAGAACCCGGGATAGCAACCCCGCGCTCCGCAGGCCGCATCGGTACCCCGTACTCCAGACTCACCCTCCACCACCGCCGCCGCCGCCGCCACGCCGCTGCGAAGGTGGCGCCCAGGAAGCCCTGCGGAGGGAGGCGCACCTGCGCGGGCGGGAGCTGGCCGCACCTCCCGGGCGGTGCCGAGCGTGTCACCAGGGGGCGGCGAGTTGCAACAAGTCCCGATTCTCCACACTGCGCTGCCCGCGTGGCCGAGCGCCCTGCACACAACAGCCTTTCTTTTCCTCCTCCCCCGCCGGGCTGGGACGCTAGAACAAGTCCGGACACCTGTGCACCGAGAGCAGGGACCCGGAAAAGCCAAGCTCACCTGGAAAGAAGGTGGACCTTTGAGCAGGACAAGAGTGCTTTCCGCCAAGCTTTTTGACGCTGCAATGCACCCTGGAGCCCCAGGCGAGGAATAGTTAGTTCCCTCCAGGCAGCAACCTTCAGCCAGAAGCCCGCAGCCCACAGCCAGCAGCCCACAGCCAGCAGCCCACAGCCAGCAGTTCAGACCCCTAGCTGGTTTGGAAAAGACACAGAGGTGGAACTGTGTTTGAACAGGATTTCAAAAAAAAAACATCAGTTTGGGTATGGAGTTTTGACTGTCCTGATTACTTGGGAGGAAAGGACAGGGTTTAAAACAATCACGTAAGCTCTACAAGCAGCTCACTCAGGGTACAATGGGGGAAGCAGAGTCTGCAATTTTATTTTAACAGAAACAACAGTAAACAAAAGTTTTATTCCCTTACCTCTCAGTTAATACCATGAGGGTTAAGAGGAACCTGTATAAACACAAAGCCATCAAGATACAACCACTGAAGGCAGTGTTATAATTTCAGCCTATTAGGTCTGGAGAGGTGGCTCAGTTCATAAGAGCACTGACTGCTCTTTGAAAAGACCTAGGTTCAATTCCTAGCACCCACAAGACAGCTCACAACCATCTATAACTCCAGTATTAGGGAATCCAGTGTCCTCTTCTGGCTCCTGTGGGTATTGTGCATACATATGGTGCACATACATGCATACATACATGCAGGCAAAATACTCATACACATAAAGTAAAAAAAAAACACTTTTTTCCCCAATGCAACCTAGTACAAACACATGATGTCTAAGAATCAAGACAGGCACACTTTCATCTTCTGGCATGACACTTAAATTATCACAAAATGAAATTAACCTTTAAATGACTTTTAGGGAAAATACTAAACTGTTAGAAATTGAGTTTGGCCAGGCCTGATGAACTGGTTTAAGCAGGAGGATGAAACTTACATAGTCTAAAATGGTGAGACATTACAACGTAGGCCAAAAGAGTACCTTCTAGCACAGATCAGGGTTTGTGGCATCTGACTGCTACAGTTTCCTTTATTCGAAACAATGCAGAGAACTATCTTGCTTTGCACATTAAAGTTTTCCTTCTGTTCCTACTAATTCCTTTTGTTCTCACAGGCTGGTCTTTACTGACCAGCAAGCACCATCTTTTGACTCAGGCCATGTTCCCACTGACAAGTGTGCATCCACTGCCTTCAAATATAACTGGAGATTTTTATCATCATTCTCATGTTGGGACTGAACCCAAGGTCTTAGCTACCACCCAATCCCAACTTCCTGGCGTGGGAATGACACACCTCCTCCAAGGCCATATTTCTTAATTCTTTCCAAGCTAGGACCAAGAATCCAAATATATGAGGCACTAGGGACCATCCTCATTAAAATAACCACAGTAGGCAAGAAATACTAAAAGACCTTGACATAACTTTCTTAAACTGGGTGGTTCCTGAAGAGTGGATTTCTTTGAAGAATGCAGGTGGCACACGCCACATCCTGAAAAAGCAGGATTAAGGTTAAAACAGGAAAGCAAGAACAACTTCTGAGACATATCAATCCATTACTAATTTGGGCCATGCAGAAGATAAGTTTATAAATACGGTTTCCTCACACTCAATATTACTTATTCCCTAAGACTGTGATGGGAATAATAAATTAAGAATAGTGTAGGAAACACATTGTGGCCTTTGGTATGTTGTAAGTAAATAGTAAGTAGCCACTACTGTTGTACTTGGAGTCGCATTGTGAGGGAGCCAAAGTGAAAATTGAAAAATATGCACTAGTGTCTACTGATGGTTATTTGAATATTTTAATACTTAATACCCTTCCCCAAAATTCTAAAAAATGAGACCATAATTTATAGCCATCTATAGTAGGGAAAGTATGCCAAACACAAGAACAATAAAAGGGAAAAGGAAAAGATGAATATCCAGCCAATGAGGCTGAAAACCACTATCAATGAGTCAGAGTCAGTGTATAAGCAAAAGAGAGTAAAAAGAAGCAGTGACTTTTCAGGCTGCTGGAAGTACACAGTGGAGACAAAAATCCCAGGCATGGGAAGAGAAGCATGAGAAGAGCGCATGGTCACCTGTCAACCTGTCTTCATGGTGTCAGGACTCTGGAATCTGCAAGTACTTAGAAAAATATCCAAGGAATAGCAAGTACAGGACAGGACCCACTTGGATGTCTTCACATGTAAACTCTATCCATTAAAAATTCTCCCTTCTGTTTCTAATCAGTTTTCATTGAATGTTGTCTGAGGTTTTCTGTCCCACCCGGTCCTTGTTCTGCCCATTTTCTGCAGTCATTAATTCCCAAAGAAATCATACAGAGGTCTACATTAACTATAAACTGATTGGCCCAGTATCCCAGGCTTCTTATTAACTCTTACAACTTATATTAGCCCATTATTCTTATCTGTGTTAGCCGCGTGGCTCAGTACCTTATTCAGTGGGGCAGTCACATCTTGCTTCTTTTGTAGCTAGGACAGGACTGCAAAGGGATTGGGCTTCCTTCTTCCCAGAATTCTCCTGTTCTCATTGGCTCACCTCTACTTCCTGTCTGGTTCCTGCCTGGCCACTGAACAATCAGTTTATAGTTAATGTAGACCTCTGTGTGATTTCTTTGGGACTTAACGACTGTGGGAACCGGGCAGAACAAGGAGCGGGTGGGACAGAAAACCTCAAACAACAATTGAAGACAACCAAAATTAGAGTTTTAAAAGTTATACTCAGAAAATCAAAGGATGATTGAGAAGTCTGAGCTCCAGTTAAAGGGCTTCCAAGATAAGGCCTCTAATAAAAGCAAGTCAGTCTTCATGTAATTTTACCTCATCTATAAAGCTCAGTCTGAACACCAATAACAAAACAGTCAAACTAATATTCAACAAGTCTTCATGGATTTCTTATATTGAGCTATGTACACAAGGGGGATGAACAACAGTGTTCAAGATTTTTCCATCCTTAAAGTGCTTATTCTTTAATTGAGAAAATTATAGATACATAAAGTACAAGAATCCAGTTAGTAGTAAACATATAAACAAAACACAGATAGATTAGAGAGAGAAATCATAGAAGAGGGAAGCAAAGCTTATTGAGAAACAAAGAGATTATGTTTTGAATAATAGTTTCTGCTTTAATTATTTTGTTTTCAACCAACATGAATCCCTTAAAAATTTCTCCCATATGTAATAAATTGCTATTCCATTTTGTTACCAGGGCTCAGTAATTATTTGCACACAAGTGCTGACAATGCCTTGTAGGCAGGCAGATAAAGCCATTAATAGAGAAAAAAGTCACATTTAACAATAAAAATCATGTGAGATTAATGGGCAAAGTTCCTGTCAGTGCTGGCAAAATCCAATGCTGGATGAATCATAATATTAGTTTAACAGTGTTACTATACTTCACGGGCAACTTCTGGAAAGATTATTTAAATGAATGTCATAATCATGTAATGTATCTCTTATATTTCAAATGTTATATAAAGTATTATGTGTCATTAATTCAGCAAATTTATTGAGAATTTTCCATAAGCAAGGCATCATACCAGGCTCTGTCTGGGGTAAGGATGAAAGATTAACAAAGCAGTCTATATCACAAGAGATGATACCTCTAGGAATCCATTCATTCCTTGTGTGATTTGATTTGTGTCTGTTCATATTTGTGTAAACACTGAGCAACCTTATTATTTAAAATCCAAAAGTTGGTATAAAATATTTCTGAAAAGTGGTATGGAATTAAATGGGGATTGGAAAAAGAAGAAATCTTTACTCTATGTATCCTTTTAACCCTACTTTTCTAATCCCCATCCCACCCCATCACTAAATCCCTTCAGGAAGAAATGAGAAACTCTTTTTAGTTTGGGCTGCAGCCAATCTTCAAATGTATAATATAGCACTGGGGATTTTTTTTAAATCTTCAAGCATCTGTAAAAGGTTAAATAATATTAACAAATTATTTTAGTAAAGAGGTAAAGGATAAAATCACTTAATCAAAACTAGAAAAAACAATAATAATTTATTTTTAATAACTAAAATCATTAATTCTTCTGAATGCATTCTTTCTCTAGGATAGACCAAACACACAAAAATATTATGTTGCTTACATTTTTCATAATATGAATAAACCACTTTCAGGATCTTGTCACTGTTTATTGGTATAATTCATAATAGAGCAATTATATGGAGTGATAGTTCTTAGAGTGAGAGTGAGTATAGGTTGATATTTAATATAAAGTATATATATATATATATATATATATTTATTTATTTAAGTTTTTGATTTTAAGAATGTCCATTATTCTTCTGTTAAAATGATCTGGAAATTTTCCCCTTTAAATATGTTTTAAAATATTAAATATAACTTTTACAGGAAGTCAGTAGCTTTTTAGCATTGTTATAAGTTTGAATAATCATCATAAGAGTATTTTATATTTTAACACAGCACTATGTAAAAATCATGACAGCCAACAAGACTAACCTAACAACAGACATCCTTTATTACCCATCTGTTGTACTGATTATGCAGAAATGCATCAGCACATCAGTGACCTCATACCTGATGTCCGTAGAGTCATTCAACTCTTGCTTGTAATTCAAAGTCTGCTAAAGTCTTTGAAACCTTTGATAATTGAAAGAGAATACAGAGAAAATGCACACATACAAAGAAAATAAAGAACAGTAGTAAACTGCCAGTGGCAAGTGCTTTTTTGGGAAGGTGTCCTTTAGGGAAGTCTTGGAAGCAGGGGACCAGCTTCCAAGCAGATGAGTTTTTGCCACCTCTGCTCAGTGGGTCCTCAGCCCAAGATGCTGCTGTGGTTCCTTTTCTGTCTCCTCTCAATGATTACCTTCCTTATGATTGGTTAGTATTGTTAAGTTTCAGGCTTGACTATCGTGATCAGTTTGAAATGAGTAATACTGCTTTTCTGACCTCTCAACCAACAATATGTGACTGCTGATAGTTATTTCATTGTTTTCTGGGACCATTACTGAAGTTTTCTGCTGTGTCTTAACCTGCCCAGGTTTTCTGCTCCAGTCAGATCAGTGCCATTCTGGTGCGGGAGAATTGTCTGTATTCTGTCAATCATGATTTAAATAAAGGCTGATTGGCCATTAGCCAGGCAGGAAGTATAGGCGGGAAAACCAGACAGGAAGTAGAGGTGAGGCAATGAGAGCAGGAGTATTCTGGGAAGAAGGAAGCTCATTCCTCCCAAGTCCTGCCCAGACCATAGAAAAAGCAGGATGTGACCTGCCCCACTAAAAAAGTTACTAAGCCATGTGGCTAACATAAATAAGGATAATGGGTTAATATAAGTTATAATAGCTAATACGAAGCCTGAGCTAATGGGCCAAACAGTTTATCATTAATATAGACTTCTGTGTAATTTCTTTGGGGCTTACTGGATGTGGGAATTGGACACGACAGAAACCCCAATGAGCAGGCCCTCATGTTACACCATTCAGTATACCATTTTACAGTATTTCCAAAATATTTCAATGATGGAAGAATTTTCTGTTGTTTGGAGCATAGGGTACTACAAACTCCATAATACGTCTTTTACAGCTGAAACTTATTTAATGTCTTATGTAGTACTGCCAGACATGATGAAGGTGAACCAAATCTATAATTATCTACATGATAAGCTTCCAGTTTACCTACAAATAATAAACATTTTAGCAGAGTTGTATGCACATTGAGTTCTAGGGATCAACTTCCATCACACGGTATATATTTAAGACATTTGCTAGGAATTTTTCAATATTTAGTAGTACAGTCCTAACAACATGCTTCAGACTCAATGCAGCTGATCTAGTTTCTCTGGACTTGCAGATGAAGCAGCTAGTGGCTCTCAACCTGTGGGTCATAACCCCTTTGGGGGGCTTTGGAGGGGTTGTCTAAGACCATCATAAAGCATAGATATTAACATTATGATTTATAACAGTAGCAAAATTGCAGTTATGAAATAGCAACAAATAAATTATAGTTGGGGTCACCACAACACAAGGAACTGAACTAAAGGGTCCCAGGATTAGGAAGGAAGTTGAGAACCACTGATCTGTAGTCTTATCATGCCTTCTGGGATGGCTGTATGTAAATGTTTATATTACAAAAGCAACGTTATATAAATTGCTGTTATTGATAATGTCTGTAAAATATAGCACTTTTCAAAATTATAGGTATATGTTAAGTATGTCATCAACAGATTTCACTGTTTTGTAAATGCAGGTTACAAAGTATTTACTTAAAACCAAAATGAGGCATTAAATCTGGAAGTTAGGAACTACAAACCCGGTTATATGCATGTACAGGAGAGTAGAGAAGAGGAAACAAAGTAGAGGCTTGGAGTTGACTGAGAATTTTCTTTTATGGCAAGTAAAGTGTCTTAAATCCTAATACAAGCTGTGTGCTCTGCAGCACTAGCCCAGTGATGGCATGCAGTCATTCACTCACGAAGGAAGAAATAGTTGAAGGGTGTAAACATATCTCTGTGGTTAGTGTGGTCTTCCATTGCATGACTTTGCCTGTCTGATATTTTACCTCAGCTCTTCCATCCTCCTCTGGCCCAGTTCTACACCTTGTTCCTTCACTTCTGAGATCCAGGCCCATCAATGTCCTCTTGGTTCATCTACTTTTCCGGGCCCTCTTCCTTAAGGCAATCACACATATAGCCCCTTCTTTTCCCCATTTAACCTCTTTCCCTTGAGCAAATCTCTTTCTGGATTATTCCTGTTTTCCTAAATATGTGGTCCTTCTCGCTCAACTTCACTTCACAGTAAACCTTGCACATCAGTAGAAAGGAATGATTGATTCTTTTCTGTGTTGATAGTCTCTCATATGCTTTATGCCTGGCATTCCTCTGTGGAGGAGAATTTTGTATTGAGACCATTGTTCTACTATTTGCAAAACTGCTACATACTGCTGCGGGAAGGTTACAGCTAGTACCTGCGTACTGGGGCGTGGCCTCATAGACTATATACCCGGATGTGGAAGAGCATCAGCCCCTTCTCTCCTTTCCCTGGGCCCCGTTTTGCTGGTTCAGTTCGTTTTGGATCTCATCTTCATCCATCGTTCAAGCAGAGAATCCTGATTTGTAAGTTTTACCCCTTAATAAATGCCTGTCTTATTTCTTAGTTCTGAGCTAGTGTGGGATTCCTTTTTTTTAAGCGTCCGATCTCTCAACCATCAACATACATGTAATTCATTGTTAATCTGGCTGTTTCCTTGACTGGTTCTGAAATCTACAACCATATACATTGTGCATATATGTGAGAGATTTTCTTGATTGGGTTTATTTAAGTGGACTTAATGTGTTTAGCAATTTCTGAGTGATTGCCCAGATAAAGACAGCAGTGAAGGAAAATCCTTGTTTTTTGTCTGCTTCCTGTACCTGTCACTGGCGAGTTCATCTGCCCTGTTTGTGGGTTTATCTACACGGCTGTTGCTGTTGATGCTTCCCTTCACTGAGTTCAGAATGCTTATTCTTCAGGCTTTTATGATGGACCGAACACCAGTAGCTCTTCAAGAATCCTCAAGGCCTTCACCGCCAGACTGGGACCTCTAAGGATTCCATCCTTGAGGAGTGAGCAGCTACTAGGCTCTCACTACCCATGCCAGGCAGTCATTGTTAGACTACTTACACTGTATTGTGTAAACTAATCCAATAATCCTATTTTAGTATGTATTCATTCTATCAGAACTGCTGCTCTATAGAACTATAATACAGATTGAGGAAACAAATATGGATCTTCAGGACACCTTTCTTATTGTCCCAGTGGACAGCACAAAGATTCTCTTTAATGTTGCTAATCTCCTTAATAAGAACAGATGCTTTATCATATGTACACTCCTGTTTACAACTTTAGGCTTGCTCACACACCTTTCCTTGACGAACTTCCTTTTAAAAATTTCTTCTGGTCTTACTTGTTGTTCTTGTTCCCTATCACTCTAGAGTTGAATGACAGCATTCAGAAAGAACCATGATATAGCATCAATATTGTCTTATCTTGACATTTCCTTCTTTAAAATAATTACTTGGTTACTTTTAAATTCAGGCTTATCTAAGATATCAGGACATGAATTAAATACAGCCAGATTCTTAGCCAAAATATAACCTGAGTGACCTCTAGCCCAGTTCCCAATATAGTCCTTCTGTTCCTCCTAAAACCTAGTGGGGCAGGGCATTTTCCCACTGCTTTTTGGTCTTTCAAACTCCAAGATGAACAGGCTATTAAGCTCTCTTCTTTTATCATTCAAGGGTTTTCCCAGCCCCAAGTTCCAAACTCTGTCACATCCTTTCTATAAATTAATCTCACATTCTTAAGAAGAGCATAGTTACGTTTGTTTTGGCAATGGCCCTACTCCCTGGCACAAGTTTTTGGTTTACTTTTCTGTCATTGTGGTAAAATGTCTTGGCAAAGGCAACTTGAGAATGAAAGGATCTATTTTGGCTTAAAGTTTCTAGAGGGCACAGTCCACCATGGTGAGGAAGACACAGCAGCATGCTGCAAAGGTTCAGTGGCAAGAGCAAGAATCAGGCAGGAGGTTTGGTTGCTCACATTGCATCCAATCCAGGAAGCAGAAAGTGAACAAGAATTAAGGCCAGGCTATGAAATCCCAAGGCCCTCCCACAATGACCCACTTCCCTCTGGTGAGGTTCCACAAACTTCCCAAAGAGTGCTACTACCTGGGGACCAATTGTCCGATTAAAATCCATCAGTATATGAGGGATATTTTGCATTCAACTCACATCTTTGTGTATTTATGAAAAAATGTCTACTGTGAGCTAATTCCTCTTCCAAGTTGTAATCAACTTTTCTTCTTACAGGCACATCATCTGGCTTCTGAAATTCAGTCACTTCTAGGCTTATAAGTTTTCATGAAATTGTTCTTCCTAAAAAATACTATAATGATAACTTAGAGTTATTTGTGAAAAAAAATCAACTCTTACGCTTCTGAAAAAACTCCCATCATTCTTCACAGACCAGACATTTGTTTCTGTTTACCACTGAACATTAGTGCACAATTAGCATCTGGTTGGCCCTCGGTTGACATTTAAAGAATGGAAAGGGAATAAATGGAGTGAATGAGTTCATAAAGCATTATAATCAAGAGTGCATTCTTTACCAAGTATGTTTGCACACTTTTTTTTGTCTCTTGTGGTAGGTAATCTTTACTCTCAACTTGGCTATAGAGAATCATCGTGGAAATACATTTCTGGGTATGGCCATGAGAGATTTTCTAAATTAAGTTAATTGAAGTGAAAAGGCATATTCTAAATATAGGCTGTTCATTTTGATATGCTGTGAAACAAAGTAAGTCCTTCCTTCCTTCCTTCTTTCCTTCTTTCCTTCCTTCTTTCTTCCCTCCCTCCTCCCCTTCCTTCCTCCCTCCTTTCTTCATTAAATTATTTGTGTTAAGTAGTTCATCATAGCAACAAGAACAGTAACTAATAGATCTCCCCCCTTGTCCCCTTTCTTCTTTTGAAACAGGATCTCAAAAGTAGCCCTTGCTGGTCTGGAACTTGTTATGTAAACCAGATGGTCTCAGACTCACAGAAATCTGCTGGGATTAAAGAAGTGCCACCATACCATACATTAATAAATTTCCAAACTCCTGTAGATTATATTTCTTCATTTAGAGAATTCAGAGAGAATATAGTACTAAAACAAGCATGTATGAAATTAAAGAGACCATAAGCTTTAAATGTCCTAATATTTATATTCTTAATATCAAGCTTCAATACTAAGGATATCTCCTAATCATTGATATAATCATTTGAGTGAAAATAGTCACATTTAAACCAGGAAGTATCTTAGTTGGTTTTCCTGTTGCTCTGATAAATCAACTTATCTCATCTCTGTCCTTCCTCCATCTCTACTATCCCATTCCCTCAAGTTCTCCTCCTTCCTCCCCTTCTCTTCCCCTTCCACACTCCCTACTCCACCCACTTCCATGCTAACAAATTTGTCAGGAGATCTTGTCTATTTCCCCTTCCCAGGTGGATCTATGTATGTTTTTCTTAGGGTTCACTTTGTTACTTAGCTTCTCTGGGATCATGAATTATAGGCTCAATATACTTTTTTATAATTAGTATCCATTTATGTGTGAGTATTTACCATGTTCATCTTTCTGGGTCTGAGTTGCCTCACTCAGGATGATGTTTTCTAGTTTCACCCATTTGCATGCAAATATCAATATGTCATCATTTTTTGCCACTGAGAAAATGTGTAAATGTGCCACATTTTCTTTATCCATTATTCAGTTGAGGGACAAATAGGTTGTTTCCAGGTTCTGGCTATTACAAATAATGCTGCTATGAACATAGTCGAACAAATGTCCTTGTATTATGATTGAGCATTTTTTGAGGGGTATATGCCCAAGAGTAGTATTGCTGGGTCCTGAAGTAGGTTGATTCCAAATTTTCTAAGAAATTGCCATACTGATTTCCAGAGTGGTTGTACAAGTTTGCATTCCCACCAGCAATGGAGGAATGTTCCCCTTACTCCACATCCTCTCAGCATAGGCTATCATTGGTGTTTTTGATCTTAGCCATTCTGACTGGTGTAAGATGGTATCTCAGAGTTGTTTTGATTTGTAGTTCCCTGATAGCTAAGGATGTTGAACATTTCCTTAAGCATCTTTCAACCATTTGAATTTCTTCTGTTGAGAATTCTCTGATTCTGTACCCCACTTTTTGACTAGGTTATTTGGAATTTTGATGTCTAATTTCTTGAGTTCTTTATATATTTTGGAGATCAATCCTCTGTCTGATGTGGGGTTGGTGAAGATTTTTTCCTAATCAGTAGGCTGCCTTTTTGTCTTATTGACTGTCCTTTTGATTTATCCCTACTGCTTGTACTGGTTTATTTGGAACCTATTCTCTTTGGATGGATACCTTGCTCAGCCTAGATACAGTAGGAAGGGCTTGGACCTGCCCCCAAAGCAATGTGCCTTAGCCTCTCTGAGGAGTGGATGGGGTGTGGGGGGTGGTAAGTAGAGGGAATGGGAGGAGGGGAGGAAATGGGAACTGGGACTGGTATGTAAAATGGAAAAAGATAGTTTGCTCTCTTTTAAAATAAGTAAATAAATAAAATATAATAAAAATTGAAAACAACAATATAAAACAACTTATGGGAGAAAGGTTTTAATTTGGTTCAGAGATGGAGAGTTCTAGCTGGAATTCTCTTTGGGCCATCAACCAGTTCCCAAATAAAGACACCAAGACTCATTATTAATTGTGAATGCTCAACTTCAGCTTAGACTTGTCACACTAGCTCTTTTAACTTAATTTAACCTGTTTCTATTTATCTACGTTTTGTCTAGGGCTTTTTAACTTTCCTTCATTCTGTGTGTTCTGTTTCCTGCTTTCTCCAAGTATGGCTGTCTGGCCCCTGAAGTCTCCCTGTCATCTCTTTTTCTTTATTCTCTAAGCCTAAAGTCCTCCTCCTATTTACTCTTCCTGCCTGGAAGTCCTATCTATACCGCCTCCCTCACTATTGGTCATTCAGCTTTTAATTAGACCAATCAGGTGCCTTGGACAAGTAAGGTAAAATGGCAACACATCTTGACATAATTAAATAAATACAACATATCTTTACATAGTTAAACAAATACAATACATCTTTGCATATTTAAACAAGTACTCCTCAACTGAAGGTATTCCATCATGGCTGGAGAAGTGCTGGTAGCAGGAACTTAAGGCATTGGGTCTTGTTGTATCCACAGTCAAGAAGCAGAGAGCTATAAATGTTCCTACTTTGCTAACCTTTTCCCTTTGTATACAGTCTAGGACCCCAGTCCAGGGAATGGTGCTTTCTACTTTTAGATGGGGTCTTTTCACCTCAATTATCCTGGTTACAATAATTTTTCACAAGTGTTCTTGGAGGTTTTCCTTCTAGGTAATTCTAAATCTGTTTTAAATTAACAATATTAAATATCACCACATGATTTTGAATGTTTTTGTTTTTGTTGTTTTTGTCTTCATTAACCCCATAAGTAGACTTTTTTTTTTTAGTATATTTGAAACAGAAATAGCCAATAAACCCCTGAGGTTCCAAGTTTGCTTAGAAATAGAGGGAAATAAAATTCATAATTAGTATGATTGTTAGTTGAAAAAATACACCAAAGAACAATGTTAAGCAAAGGAATGAATTACAAGAACTTGAAGGATACTGTTGGTCTGAAAAATTAGAATACATTGATATTTGCTACTATACAAAACAATATTTCTAATTTAAAAGTCTGCCATATAAGATGGTTGTGTAAGAGGAAACCAAACTGAAGACATTTTGAATGAAACTTTCATATTTTAATGAAACTTTCATATAAAATAGGGGTTGAATAAAGCTTAAGTTCCCAAGGCCTCCTCAGATCTCCCTGGGTAACTAACAACCTTGTTGGCAAGTTGAGACATAAATGGTGGACGAGCTACCCCACCACACTAGAGTAAACTACCATTGAGAACAAGATAAGTGTACCACAGAACAATGTTCCTGGGAAAATCTCTAATCCCTGAATCCTTGAATGATTGATGGAAAAATGTAACTGTAACTTGGCACAGTTGTTTATGATTTTTCTGTTTAAATACTTCCTAAAATGAATGCTCAGGCATATGGTCAGCTCCAGAGTTTGTACTGTTGCTCCTGACCAGTCAGTTTCTTCTGTAATGCCAATAAATCTTGATTTGAGTAACCTCTTCGGTCTGCTTGGGGTGTTTCAGAGTAACATACTACACCAGTTGTAATATTGCAGTTTGTAGAATGAAACATGATGGGAAGAAGGCATACACTGTGTAAAGATATGCCACTGTGATTGGTTTAATTAAAAAAAAAACACTGAATATCCAATAGCTAGGTAGGATTTCCAGGCACAGAGGATGTTGGGAAGAAGAAAGTGGAGTCTCCAGCCAGAGGCAGAAGAAGCAGGATGTGCTGGAGGAGAAGTAACAGCCATGAGCCACATGCCAGGACAGAGATTAATGGAAATGGATTAATTTAAGTTATAAGAACTAGTTAGAAACAAGCTTAAGCTATAGGCCAATCTTTAATAATTAATAATAATTCTCCATGTCATGATTTGGGAGGTGGGTGGTGGGACAGAGAAAGACTCGCAACAAGTTCCAGATATAGTAAAACTTGAAATCTAGCATCAATACTAAGTGTGGGCCCATGTTCCAAGAGAGTTGATTTTAATACAATTCTGGTTTACTCTTGCATTGGCCATGACCCACTTATCACAGAAACATAAATTCCAGTGTCTCTACATTTGCATTCTTAAAGCTGACCTAATTATAATAACATAGCAAAATTATTTACCTGAGATGTACTCCAAAAATGTATCAAACCCTCAGCCCTAAATTGAGTTTTCTCAGAGTACCACCTTTGAACTGAGGGAAGGCATCTGCTTTAAAATAAGTCAATCAGATTTTCACTTGGAATTCACAGACGACAGAAGGAAGAAGGCTCTTATGACTTCTCCTAAGACAATGGAAAATGGGAGCTTAAGGTAACACTCAGAAATCTCAAATGGAGAGAAAGAGGATACCCCTCCTTTCTTAGACAGGGTCCCATTATGATGCTTAGGTGGCCTGGATGGATCTCTTTATGTAGACCAGGCTGGCCTTGACCTCACAGAGATCCACTGCTTCTGTCTCTTGAGTGCTGAGATTAAAGGCATGCGCCAGCATGCCTGGCACAAGAGGAGACCTTTTGGTGGAGATGCCCACAAGCTGAGTAGGAAACTCCAGAGGTACTCCTACATGTAGGGAACTTCAGAGGTGCTCCTACCTGTAGCTTAAGTAAACTCATTGGGTCAATAACTGGACTTGAGTGAATCCATTTCTTGTCTTCTGTTGAAGCCCTACCTGAGATAAATAGATGTTTGTTCACATATATTCAGAAAAAGTCACTCAAGAGAGGGAACGCCTCAAATTCAAATGAAACATTAATTTAGAACATATTTTAGCTTCAGGTGATGGATGGGTTGAAAGTATGAGAAACTCGGTGAATGAGGGACTAGTTACACCAGTTGAGGACCAAGTCCAGAACTTTCCCACCCCAGAAAGGGAAAATGTAGTCCTGACACAACATGAACAAGTATTTGATGAACCTGCTGTTAGATTTTGAGACTTAGGCTGATTGGTTACCAATATTGAAGTTGTAGTGAAAAAAGCACCAAATAACTGCATATATGGTGGGAACATATTGCTTTACAGTAATTCAGTTTTCTGCTCAGAACTCAAATTCTAAGTATATAAGAAATAACTCAATTAAAAAATGGGGTACTGAACTGAACAGAGAATTCTCAACAGAAGAATTTCAAATGGCCAAAAAATACTTAAGCGTAGCATGAGTGGCCTGCTTGTCAGGGGTTTCTGTACTGTTCAGTCCCCCAGCCGCTCAGTCCAACTGATTGGCCCATTAGCTCAGGCTTCTTATTAGCTCTCATAACTTATATTAACCCATTATTCTTATCTATGTTAGCCACATGGCTCAGTACCTTTTTCAGTAGGGTAGATCACATCCTGCTTCTTCGGTGGTCTGGGCAGGACTGGGAAAGAACTTCCTTCTTCCCAGAATACTCCTGTTCTCATTGCCTCACCTCTACTTCCTGTCTGGTTTTCCTGCCTATACTTCCTGCCTGGCTAATGGCCAATCAGCGTTTATTTAAATCATGATTGACAGAATACAGACAATTCTCCCGCACCATTTAAGGTCATGTTCAACTTCCTTAGCTATCAGGGGTATGCAAATCAAAACAATTTTGAGATACCATCTTACACCTGTCAGAATGGTTAAAATCAAAAACACCAGTGATAACCTATGCTGGAGAAGATGTGGAGTAAGGGGAACAGTCTTCCATTGCTCATGGGAATGCAAACTTGTGCAACTACTTTGGAAATCAGTGTGGCGGTTTCTCAGAAAATTGGGAGTCAACCTACCTCAGGCTCCAGCAATACCACTCTTGGGAATATATACCCAAGAGATGCCCAATCATACTATAAAAGCATTTGTTCAACGATGCTCATAGCAGCATTATTTGTAATATCCAGAATCTGGAAACAACCTAGATGCCCCTCAATGGAAGAATGGATAAAAAAAATGTGGCACATCTACACATTAGAGTACTACTCAGTGGTAAAAAACAATAACATCTTGAATTTTGCATGCAAATGGATGGAAGTAGAAAACACTATCCTGAGTGAGATAACCCAGACCCACAATATGAATATGGTATATACTCACTCATTAGTGGATTCTAGCCATAAGCAAAGGACATTGAGACTATAGTTCGTGATCCTAGAGAGCCTAAGTAATAAGGTGAACCCAAACAAAAATATATATAGATCCTCCTGGAAATTGGAAGCAGACAAGATAGCCAGGCAAAAGTTGGGAGCATGGGGGTTGGGGTGGGGTGGAGGAAGGGGAGAGGGGGAAAGAGAAGGGAGAATGGGAGGGTTGGGGAGAGCTTGGGGGAGTGGGATGGTTGAGATGGAGGAAGGACAGATATGGGAACAGTGATATAGAAGTATAAGCCAAAGAAATCCTTCCCTCCTCAAGTTGCTTTCGTCATGGTCCTTTATCACAGTAATAGATCCCTAAAACAATCCCCAAAAGAGGAATCTCTTTACTACTTTATGAATAACATTTCATCACTCAATTAGCAAGAGGAAGGGGTGAGGGAGGTCATGATAATAAAAGCTCCTTCCTCATCCCATTGTTACCCATCCTCAGTCTGTGGCCAAGATTAATCAGCAGAAAAAAAAAATAGAATGATTAAACTTTGGAAATAGTTCATCATCACAGGTGGAGGAGCTTTCATGATAAAAATAGGAATTAGGGAATCTTTACAAGCAGTGTTTTATGAAAAAAATATCCCCAGCTGACTGAATCATGAGTCTCAAAAGGGCATCAAACTGAGCAACATTTACCCCTGAAGCCTTTTGAGTCATCTAAAGAACCAAAACTTTCACATCAGAAGGATGTAAAATTATACCTCCACTTGTATGCAAACACACACCAGGAACAAAATCTCCTTCATGCTCACATTGAATTGGCCTTGAATAGCACTGAATGGGAGAAATATTAAAATCCATTTCATAAAGATACCATCCTTTCTGTCATCTACCACCATTCTTTTAGTGCTGACATCATTAAATTTGTGACAATAGTACATGAGTTGGCGAGACTCTATACATGACCAGATTGAGAAAGAGGTAGATAGAAAATAACTTTCACCAGAATGTAAAAGTCCTAGATTGATTTTGTCTAACAGGCCTTTCTTAGGAGTGCCAATATTTTCCAATCTCTTCTGCATGTAATGCAGCTGTAAATCATAGAATTTTCTTTTATTACTGATACTCTTGGTGTTCAGCATTGACCCATGACCTAATCTTCCATGTTTTTCTAGAATCAAGAATGGGAAACCAGTATGTTTAAACCATTCAGTAATACCAAACAGAAATTATGTATGACATATAAATTCCATCATTTATAACAATTCTTGTTTTTTTTTAACTTGAAGTCTATCTTGGTCATGTTAAATGTGTAAGGGATAATGTAACAGAAATATAATATACATAACTACTAACTAGTTTAAGGACCATAGTGTTATCAACAGTGCTAAAGTTCCTATGTACCAACTCTATTCACACACAAAGTCCTTGCAGGGTTGATTGTTCTTCTCAGTTACCATCTCTATTGAACTTTTAAGAAAATATACATTGGACTGGAGAGATGGTTAAGAGTTTAAGAGTGTTTTAATCCATTTGGACTTGAGTTTTGTGCATGGTGATAGATATCGATCTATTTTCATTCTTCTACAGGTTGACATCCAGTTATGCCAGCACCATTTGTTAAAGATGTTTTCTTTCTTCCATTGTATAATTTTAGCTTCTTTTTCCCATAGTCACACTGATGAATATCTCGAATATCACCATAGAACCTTTGTCCAGCGATGGATGGAGATAGAGACAGAGACTCAGAGCCACATCAGAGCAATGGACTGAGCTCCCAAGGTCCAGTTGAAGAGCAGAAGGAGGGAGAAGATGAGCAAGGAAGTAAGGACCACGAGGGGTTGGTCCACCCACTGAGACAGTGTGCCTAATCTAATTGGAGCTCACCAAAGCTAGCTGGATTGGGACTGAACGAGCATGTGATCAAACCGGACTCTCTGAATGTAGCTGCCAATGGGGGCTGACTGAGAAGTCAATGATATTGGCACTGGGATTTGTTTCTACTGCATGTACTGGCTTTTTGGGATCCTAGTCTGTTTGGATGCACACTTTCGTAGGCCTGGATGGAGGGGAGAGGGCCTTGGACTTCCCACAGGGCAGGATACCCTGCCCTCTTTTAGGACTGGAAGGGGAGGGAGGAGGGTGAGTGGTGCAGCGAGAGGGAAGTGGGAAGAGAGGAGGAAGTGGAAATTTTGAATGGTATTATATACAAAGCAATAAAAGTTTAAAAAAATAGTGAAGAGTTTGAACTCTGAACATTTTCGCTATAACAGAGAGGATAGTTCGACAACACTAACGGAGTACTAGCATATGCGATGTTTCTTTAAGAGGGGATGCTACACAGTTAACCCTTGTCCATCCTACTTGTTGATCCTTCTTCCAATGTGCCACTTGACTTTTAAATGGATTTTTAATTACACAATTAGGGGCTGGATAGACGTCTCAACAATTAGGAGCACTAGTTGTTATCCGGAGGAACCAGGTTTGATTCCCAGTACCCTCAAGACAGTTTACAACTTTGTAACTCTAGTTCTTAGGGATGTGATGCCCTTCTCTGGCCCCCATGGGCAGCAGGCACACACTAACACTCAAGATACATAAAAAATAAAAACAAATATGTGTACTTAAAAATGTATCAGATTTGTCCTAAAGGTTACCATTGTTGCGTATCTGTTGATTGCAACTGCAATCAACAGATACACAAGTTTTAAGTTTCTCTTATGATTTTAATGCTGTTTTATTTAGAGAATAAATTCATCCTTGCTGATACTTGGAAAGAAATAAGATTCTTTCATCCTTTGTGATTTTTTAAATTCTACTTTTCTTAGGATTGGTATTGTCAATCTCATTTTGGTGAGGCTATCTCTATAAAATTTGCCTAGGAAATCATTGGTCAAGGTTCAATTATTTTTAATATACTGGTTTTACTTTGCATGTAATTTTGTAATCATTTTTTATAACTCTCGTGGTATAGGAGGTCCTTCTGTATTTGTGTTGCTTTCATTGGTTGAATAAAGAAACTGCCTTGGCCTTTTGATAGGGCAGAACTTAGATAGGTGGGGGGAGAAGAGAACTGAATGCTGGAAGAAAGAAGGCAGACAGAGAGAGTCGCCATGGAGTAACCAGAGTCAGACATGCTGAATCTTTCCCGGTAAGCCACGGCCTCGTGGTAAACACAGATTAATAGAAATGGGTTAGATCAGGATGTGAGAATTAGCCAAGAAGAGGCTAGATATAATGGGCCACGCAGTAATTTAATTAATACAATTCCTGTGTGATTATTTCAGGTGTAAGCTACCTGGGACCAAAAGCAGGCCCTCTCTCCTTCAACAATTGGCTGCCCAACATGGTAAACTGATTCCACATAAAACCTGAGAAGGCTTAAAAATGAATTCTAGACACAAATATAGAGTTTAGCACAGCTGGCGGCATGCCATAGCTCCTTTAAGAGAGAATTTTCTGACTCAGTAGCCATACCAAAAAAAGAAAAAAAGCAGCACGATTTTTAAACAGGGCCTCCTGGGCTGTGCCACCAGCACTAACTCAGGCTATAAAGCATTTCAATGGCTTTTATGGGACCGGATGTTTCTGTGCCCACTTAGGATCTGGAAGAAAGTACTTTGAGACCATGTCAATGGCTCAGCACTCCACACCTGGGCAGATGGCAGGATCAGGCTTAGGCAGACAGGAGAGCATGGCGGATCCCAGCCACCATAAAGAGAGATGTTTCCAGGCTGCGCACTGCTCTGCGTGGCAGATTTGGCTGTAACTCAGTCAGGCTGTGCACTGCTCTGTGTGACAGATTTGGCTTTAACTCAGATAAAAAGAGTTTATGTGCTACATGCTCATTCTCAGAATTGAAGTGCTGAACATGGCTCCTACCTGGCAGCCCCAGAGCTAGCAGAAATGGTATGTCCACCATTTTGAAACTGGTGAAGAGAGGCACAGCCAACATCCAGAGCATCTGCAACCAAGATGCTTAGCATTTTAAAAGCTGTTCAAAACAGTAGAGAATTAAAGACAATACAATAGGACAGCTTCAGACATAAAAGACCTGTAAATTGGTCACAATGTTGGATAAAGCACGAAGGCTTGGGAGAGAAAAGATAAAGAGTGCACAAAGTCATAATATAAAGTTAATAAGTTAATGCTTTGTTTAAAAAAGGGTAAAGTCTTTAAAGAGATGGTTATAGATTAAACAAAAGAAAGAAAAATAAGCCACATAAAAATGGAAAATTCACAGAGAGTCTGGATTATGTGTATTATTGTGTTTTCTTTAATTTTTTTGACTGTGAAGGAGCTAAATACAGAGAGACATTTCATTGTGTGGTCTGCTAAGCTAAACCAGCATATATGTTCTAAAGGTATCTTGACTTCAGAATTTGGGTCTAAAGATATGATGCTTTGGAAAAGAGGTTCTTCTTTTGTTTTCACAGGGGATGAGACCCTGTGCATTGATTGCTTCTAGACCAATATGGTATGATAGACTACACCCTCCTGAAAGGTTGCGGTAAACACCCTCAAAAAACTTACTTTGCTCAACTGCCGACTGAGATCAACCTAGCACACAGGATATATCATAAAAGACCTGAATAAAAACAGCGCCCCCCCCACAGCATGAAGCAGTTTGGAGAGAAAAAAACTACACCTATATTCCCAAATATTGTTTATAAATGTTCATTTACATTTAAAGGGGGATATCATATAGATATGAATAATTTGCATTGGTATGGATTTTGCTTTGTTGATATAAATTTAAGGTCAATTTTGTTATATGTATGTATTTCTGATCTTTATTAAGGTATTGTGATTGTGCAGCTCATTTAAAAATGTCATGTATAATTAGGAAATATAGGTTGTTAATGGATAATCATCAATAATAGTCAAGCTTGTAGTCATGTTTGTTAGATTTTCTAAATATATAGAGATATATTTTAGTTAGATAGGTATACTTCATATTTTTCAAAGACTACAGAATATGTCATTTAAAATGTTTTTAATAACTTAGGGCTTTTCAGGACAATGACACCTGTCTGCTTCTGACAGCACCAATCTACTCCAAGAGAAAAATGGTCATCAAAGAGGCTCCTTATGAAGTTTGTTAGCCATTTAGGCAAAAAACTACTCTTGCCTGGACTGTTACAGAAACTGGATATGAAGAACCTGCAGAGAGAGGACTGCTGAACTTGCCTAAAGGTGAGATGATCCTGATTCATGAAAGAGTCTGTGAGACATTCTACAGGATACAGAAGAAAGTGACTGAACTGTCTTTGAAAGTTTCTGCTTTTTGAAAAAGTCTTCTGGATACTATGGGCCTGTATGCTGAAGATGGATGTCCCAATGGTACAAAATAACTTTGAGTGACTGTCCAGGAAGTGAGATGTCTCTGTCACTTCTAGAGTTTTGAAAGTTGCTTACTTCTTGTTTACGTAGGTAATATTATATCCTTCTGGAGTCTATGGAGTTGAAGAATGGATAGTTATAGTTTTCCTTAGTTATGATAAAAGGTAAAGTAGATACAAATATGGTAACTGTAGTTCTTGTTTGATATGATATGGCAATCCCACAACTTGGTAAAACAGCCAAACAAAATGACACCCAAATCCCCATGATAATTATAGCATCATTTTCAGAACTGAGTATGCAATCAACCTAATTGTCCATCAGTGGATGACTGGATAAAGCGAATTATGGATGTATGCAGAATGAAGAAATATTCTAGAAAGCAATGGTAGTTAGCTAGCCATCAGGCAAAATCAGTATCACTGGAAGAGGAAGCCCACATAAACAAATGCTATCTATTGTTTCTCACCTACAAAAGATAAGAAGGTTGATCAAAAGTACAGTAGGACTTACTAAGGCTCACAAAGAAGGAGGAAAGAGAAATATATAGAAATTATTATTGTTTATTGATTTTTATTGAGCTCTACATTTTTCTCTGCTCCCTTCCCTGCCTCTCCCCTCCCCTTCAACCCTCCCCCAAAGTCCCCATGCTCCCAATTTACTCAGGAGATCTTATCTTTATATACTTCCCATGTAGATTAGATCTCTTAGGGTCCTCATTGTTGTCTAAGTTCTCTGGGATTGTGATTTGTGGGCTGGTTTTCTTTGCTTTATATTTAAAAACCACTTATAAGTGAGTACTTGTCTCTTTGTGTTTGGGTTACCTCATACAAAATGATGTTTTCTAGCTCCATCCATTATCCTGCAAAATTCAAGATGTGGTTATTTTTTCTGCTGTGTAGTACTCCATTGTGTAAATATACCACATTTTCTTTATCCATTCTTCGGTCGAGGGGCATTTAGGTTGTTTCCAGGTTCTGGCTATGACAAACAATGCTGCTATGAACATAGTTGAGCACATGTCCTTGTGGTATGATTGAGCATCCTTTGGACATACACCCAAAAGTGGTATTACTAGGTCATGAGGAAAAAATTAAATTATGGCTATCAAAACACTCTTTATATAGTAAGTTCTAGTGCTCAGCACAGTGTAGTGACTAGTTAACAATAATATATATTCTATTATATATTTTATCAGTATTATTATATTATATATAATTACTATTTTATTATATTGTTGTATTATTACAATTATATATATATATATATAGAGAGAGAGAGAGCAGCTATCACCCAATAGCTTACAGACTATCAACATAAATGTGAATTACTCTGACTTGATCAGTACACATTCTCTATATATTTAAAAGCAGCATATTTTATTTCATAATTAGTATTATGATGTGTTAACTGAAATAAAAAAATACACTAAAAATTGGTGTGTACATATAGATTAAGCACTAGAGTTTATTTAGAAGTTTCTTAGTATTTACTCTTAGACTGGCAGAGGTGATTCTCGGTCCAGGCATTTTAAAGGGCTACCCACTGGGATGCTACAGAACAGGTTAGAGATTTGAATTTGCCTGTTTTCAGTTGAGGGCTTAGCAGAAGCCAGTCAATAAAGGCATATAATGATCAGCAGGGCACAAAGAACAATTATTTACAGGAATATCAGTTAGATTTCACTGCTTTTGATCCAAGATTTATAATGAAGGTTTTTATATTGTGAAGATCTCAGAAATAAATTAATAAGCAAAGGAATATTTGACTTGTCAGAGACCCTTCAACCCTAGAAAAGTGTCTGTTTCTATTTAACTATTAAGTCAACATTCAGTTCATTAAAACCACATTAACAGAAAAAATGAAGTAAGCAATTAGATAGCCCTATAGAAGAAATTCTATCATTTGCCCCTTTCAGACAAAATGAACCATGAATATCCTCCTTTTACAGGAAATAGAAGCAGATATGTGGCTTAGAATTTACTCCATGGCCAGCCTGGAAATCCCTGCTATTCCTTTTTATAGAAAATCATTTATGCTGTGATTAAAATATATGTTTCTGGGTTACCTCACTTGGGATAGTTTTTTTCTAGTTCCATCCATTTGCATGCAAATTTCAAGATGTCATTGATTTTTACCACTGAGTAGTACTCCATTGTGAAAATGTACCACATTTTCTTTATCCATTCTTCAGTTGAGGGGCATCTAGGTTTTTTTCCAGGTTGTGGCTATTACAAATAATGTTTCTATGAACATAGTTGAACAATTGTCCTTGTAGCATGATTGAGCATCCTTTGGGTATATGCCCAAGAGTGGTATTGCTGAATCTAGCAGTAGGTCGATTCCCAATTTTCTGAGAAACAACCTTACTGATTTCCAGATTGGCTGTAAAAGTTTGCATTTCCACCAGCAATGGAAGAGTATTTCCTTACTCTGCATGCTCTCCAGCATAAGCTATTATTGGTGTTTGTGATCTTAGCCATTCTGACAGGTATAAGATGGAATCTCAGAGTCATTTTGTTTTGCATTTCCCTGATGGCTACGAATATTGAACATTTCCTTAAGTGTCTTTCAGCCATTTGAAATTCTTCTGTTGAGAATTCTCTGTTTAGGTCTACAACCCATTTTTTAATTGAATTATTTGATATTTTGGTGTCTAATTTCTTGAGCTTTTTATATATTTTGGAGATCAGTCCTCTGTTTGAGTAGGGTTTGTGACAGTCAGGGAACAAGCATAGGACCAAACTAGGCCCTCTGAATGTGGGTGGCAGTTGTATGACTGGGCAGACTGTGGGACCACTGGCAATGACAGCAGGATTTATCCCTACTGCTTCTTCTGGCTTTTTGGAACCCTTTCTTTGTGGAGGGATACCTTGCTCAGCCTAGATATAGTGGGGAGGGTCTTGGTCCTGCCTCAAAGCAATGTGCTAGACTTTGTTGACTCCCCATGGGAAGCCTTACCCTGTCTGAGGAATAGATGTGGATGAGATAAGGGGCTGGAGGGAGGAAGATGAAGGAAGCAGGAGGAGGGGAAAGAGCCGGAATATGGATTTAGCATGTAAAATAGGAAAAGGAAGCTTTTTTTAAAAAAAATTAAAATTAAAAAAAGTTAAAAAAAACATGTGTTTCTGTTTTTTCCCCCCTTCTACAAACAACAGACTAGTCATAGCTTCCTTTCCTCTACCTACACCCGTGTGGATTCTCAGTATTGGGGAGAATAAATATATCTTGGGGAACCACTTCTGGATGTAGTCACAGAATATTTATGAGCAGATGTGTCATCTAGACATCATGTTGATCTGTTATCTTCTGGGGTGGAACAAACTCATCACAGGTGGTACTCGTAGTTAGTACAATGTTCATTGGAAACCTTGAGTAACTATTCACTTTGTAAACACTGGGCACTGTGGGGTTGAAATATTGCCACAGGTAGGAAGAACACCCTAATAGTGCTTTCTCTAGTGTGGAGTTATCCCTATCTTTCCACATGCTTCTTATAGGAACACCAGTTATAAGGAATATTCTTATTTCTCCCTGTGTGCTCAAACCTCAGATATAAGTACAAGGCGCAGGTTTAGCCAGAGCAGGGCTCAATTCCCTTAACCACAGCCACAGAATAGTGGGCTCTGGGAAGACCTGCCTGATACAAACACAAGATCAAGTTCCTTCAGGTACAAGGCTTCTGAGTGTTCACTGTTATGCCTAAATCAGATAGAGATATCATAGAGATGGTGGCTTTAGAACCATGGAAAGAATGGCAGCTGAGAAATTGGGATTAAAAGACAGTAGGAATTTCCCCTGGTACAGGAAGTATTCCTTTATCTCGAAACAGTCACAAGTAATTTGAGGAAGAATGGTCATCAGATTAAAATCATATCCCCACTCCAAGCTACCTAGGTCAGGAGAATATTACCAAACAGAATTAACTTTAAAGCTTTAAAATCAATATTTTAAATCTTCAGAATTAAAATTTTATCTCCTGTGTAACCAGTTGAGGTTCAGCATGCAGAAGGTAACATGTTATCTTCTTGATGTTGACTGTTGTTACAGGAAGTATTATGACTGATGAGTACTATTTTATCAAGGCTTTCTCCTTAGACAATGTTCAAGGCACAATAAAACAGCTCATGGTACCACAATATAATCTGTTTGAAGTTTTTAGAATAAATTTTATGAATAAATTCAGAAAGAAAACAGAGCGTATGCTCTAGGTTCTGCGTTAGATTCTGACTTCCTAATATTCTTCCAGCTGAAGCTGTGACTTTAAACTTTAAACACATGCATCTATGACTCAGACAACTTGACATAACATGAAAGAACTGCTTTGTCCCGAGCAGAACAGAACTCGCATGACTGTCTAAACAAAATCCCTAGAAAAATATTAACCACAAGGAATCTTACCTATGGCATGATGTGTCATAATGTAACTCAACAGGAAGGATTAGAAAACACTGTATCACTGAAACTCCCAGTGCACTTTGGACAGGCTTATGAACTCTCGATCCACTAGATGTGCTCCGAAGAATCAGTGTAAGGTGGACCTAATTTGATGTGAATCCAGAACAGCTCACATATGATGCAGAAGGCTTTCGTTTTCATCAATTCATCACTCAGGTCACTTTTGTTACTAATTTTCATGAATTTCTGACAAGCATTTTCATGGTCTCACTTTGCCTCTTGTCTATCTCCTTTATTGAACTGACTTTCTTCATATCTAAAAACATATTTCTTTCCTAACTAGGACTTTGAAATTTGATAGAAAGTAGGTATAGTGAAATTTGATAGAAAGTAGGTATAGTGAATCAATATTATTCCAAATAGGATTTTTTAAGGTTTTGGTAATTAAGTTATACAAAATAATTCGATTTTAAGGAAGATATGAAGAATTTCGGCACCTATTTTCTTTATTTCCTTGCTGCTATCACCTACAGATCATTCCTTCTAATTCCTTCTTTCTAATAATGGTGTCTGTCTTAATTTCCCATCAGTGCAGTATCTACATATATTAACTTTCCAACACTTTGGCCAGTAGGCTTTTAACTGCTTATTTAGTAATATTTTTGCTATCTCCACTCTATATTAGATAGTTTGATGTTGTGATAAAACACCATGACCAAAGGAACTTACAAGAAAAACAAAGTTTGTGTGTGCAGTTCTGAAGGTAAAGCGCATGATGGTGGCAGCCAGAGCAGTTTTATGAACTTCTGTATCCACTAGATACGTTCAGAAACCTCAGTGTAAGGACTATCTAATTTTACATGAAACCAGGACTCATATCTTGAACCACAACCAAGAAACAGCATGAATACACAGGAAATGGCACAAGGCTTTGAAACTTCAAAGCCCACACACCTCCAAAACCTCCCAAACAGTGCTTTCAATTGAGACTCTGCATGATTTTTATCATTCACCCTTCCCCATTTTTTGTTTAGACCTGTTATGGTTAATACAGATTTAAAACACATGATACATCAGCTTCCTGAATCCTGGGAATGCCAAGTGTTTTTAGCCAATCATTTTAGCCTCTAACATCACTCAGATAGCACTCGTGAATTTGCCATTACTAATATCAAATCGTCTCCATAATAGTAAATCTAAACCTATATTTTCTAGTCACTACTTTCATTCTTTCCTGTTTGTCCTGAATAAATCTCTAATACCTAGTACTTCCCCACTGACCTGGAACCTACTCACTTTAACACCAGTCACTGTCTCCTAGGTGCCTCAGTTTCCCCCCTCAATCCCACACTGCCATCCTCACTTCGGGCATAATTGCAATACCTTCAGTGTTACCTCTGGTTGCCTCTGTTTTCATTGTCATCAGTTTCTCTCCCACCACACATGTACAGTGACCATCAGAACACATGTTACACCCCAGCTCAACATCTTTCCCAGCACACTTATCAGTTGTGACCTCATTAGGAGACGTTGCCATTGATCTACTGGAGATCATGTTTTTGCACAAAAATATCTAATTGTTCAAAGTGCTCTCTTCTAAGTGTTGCTGTACTATTAGTGTAATAAAACAATGCAACTTAAAGAAGAAAAAGGTTATTTCAGCTTACAGTGCCAGAGGGATGAGTTCACCCTGGTGAGAAAGCATGTCGGCAAACAGTGGGTATCACGGCTGGAACAGGAACCCAAAAGCTCACATCTTTAGCTATAAAATAGACCCATTGAACAAGATACAAGGTACAATGGGAAACTGTATGAGAGCTCCTCAAAGGAAACAAAGGAAGACTGTGAGATTCAGCAGTTGCAGCACATGAAAGACTTAAAGGCACCGTCTCCCTGATTTTACACAAACTTGCATAGTATGTTCATTTGCAACAGCCAAATGTTGACAAAATCAACAACACATGGTATATCTGTAGAATATAATATTATTGGACATTCAGAAACACTGAAATTCTAATACATATTACACTATGGGTGAACTTTGAAAATATATGGAACTAAGTAAGTTAGCCACTGAAGGACAAATATGGGATCTCAATTTTGTAGGATACAGAGATTGTCATACTCACACAAGAAATACTGTAGTGCTTTCTGGGCTGGGAGAATGAGAAGTAGCCACAAAGCTACAACTTCAGATGATGACGGATAGTAGTAATGTGGGTGTATAGAATGTTAGTGAATTTTATATTTAAATAGTTAAAATGATAAATTTTATATACATTGTAGTACAATCTATGTAAACATTTATGTATGTATATATATATTAACTTATTCATTTAGTGTTTCTGGTGATCAAACCTAGGGCTTTGAAGGTGTGGGGTAAGCCTTCCACCTCGTCAAATATTTTAAATTTTAATATTGGATCTGTTGATCTTTGTAAACATAAAAAAAAAACTGTGTGTGAGTCTCTAGTGCACCTATGGGCATGTGCATGGGAGTCAGAGTACAGTTCTCAGGAACGGATGCTCTCCTTGCAGGTATGGGATCTGGGGCTCACACTGAGGTTGTGATGCTTGTGTGGCAAGCTCTCTTACCCAGTGAACCATCTCAAGGGCCAGAATCTTACCAGTTTCCAAGGTGATGAGAACACATTTACACACTGTATTTGTTGTTATGCTTCCTTTGTCTTTTGTTGTCTTTGTAGATGGCAGTTCACTCTTTTGCCATGGCAGGCTTAAAGCTCACACATGGAAAATTCTGTGGAAGGGCAGGTGTGGAGACAGCTAAACCAGTTAGGCAACTCTACTGGTGTTCCAAACCTGTGATAGCTATTGACTCCAGGGTGGTACTAACACATTAAGAACTGATTGGGTTTGTATGATCTGACTTCAGGGTTACAGGATGTCAGAAAAATAGGGTGTCTGGGATGAGGTCAAGGTTTTAGAGATCTGTGTTTGGAAAGAGTAGATGATCAGGTAAATATGATAGGTAAACAAAACAAAACAAACAAAAGACCACACAAGGTTCTTCAGCGCCAGAAGGAAAAGTTTGGACTTGCTCATGTAAGAATCACAAAGTCATTTAGGTTTTGAGGTAGGAGAAAAAGATGATGTAAGAAATGCCTTAGACAAACGGCCTGGCAGCTTTGTGTGGCTTGGCTGAGAGAAGGATGACAAAGCCAGGCTAAGAAAATAGGACGCTGCTATTTCTATCTTAGGGTGTACAATTGGTCTCCTTCCCTCCCTGGGTAATGGGAACTACATACCATGGCTCCTTCCTCCCTCCCTCTCTTTCTGTCCTTTCCTCTCTCCTTCCCTTTCTTTATCCGAGCTTCTTTCTTTCAGGATGGGTGAACATGAGAACGATCTGGAATGAATGTGCTAGTTCTCATTAGCCTCAGAAAGAACGCACAAATGTGTATGACTGCCCTAATTTGTTCACTTAGCAAAACAGACACTTCGGTTCTTAGAATCAAGCCAGATCACGAGTCCTGGCATTGCTACTTACATCTGCCTAATCTTGGGGAAATATTTAACTTTTCTATAATTCTGCTTTCTCATCTGTACACTAGGTTCACAGTAGCTCTCAAGTCATAGGGTCAAAATGACAACTAAATGACTATCAAATTGTAACTATTTGGAATGTTGCTTTAGAAATGGCAAGATATTCAATAAATATGAATTAAATCCTCTCAATACTTTTTAAAATAAGACAACCAATGTAGGTTGATTCTTGCAATATTTTCTCATGGGAAGCCTGTAGTGAGTTGATGAAAGTTAGTGGTAGGCAACAGTAATATATATTTCAGGGCTGGAGAGAAGGCTCAGAGGTTCAGAACACTTTCTGCTTTTGCAGAGAACCTGGGCTGGCTTCTCAGTCCTGGCAACATCTCACAACCCTCTGTAACTCCAGGTTGGCTGCTGTCTTTTGGCCTCAGCAGGCACTGGGAACATATATTTGTGTATACATACATGCACCCAAAATATTCCTATACATAAAATAAACATACATAACTTTTAGGAATGTATTTTACCTGTATGTAAGTTTTGCCTGCATGTATATCTGTGCATTGTGTGCATGCACAGAGCCTGCAGAAGGCATCTGATCCCTCAGAGCTGGAGTTACAGGTGATTATTAGATACTGTGTAGGCTTTGGCAATCAAAGCCAGGTCTTCTGGATGAATAGTTGGTGCTCTTTACTGCTGAGCCCCGTCTTATCTCCAAAAAATACTTTTCAACAAAAGAGAGATTATACTTATAATTTTAAAACAATAAGACAACTTGGCATACAGTAGGAAAAATGAAAGAGTAAAATCATGACACCAAGACCTAGGTATTTATAATGAGGAGGAAAGATAAACCTTCTGTTTAAAATACAGATATATTATCAAATTCCTTGGAAATTTCCAAAATGTCATGATATGAATTGCATTTATACTTAAGACGAATTTGTCTTTAGGAAAATTTCTCCAGCTTTAAGATTGAGGGTTATTGATAGAGTGAAGCAGGACCCTAAAGAAGGAGAAACTGCGTTTCTACTTTCCCACTGATGTTTCCATGCAGGGCCACTCATCAATGGGATGCTGTTGTGCTTCGCACAATGCACTAGAGATTCTCCTGTATCCAGTTGCCATTTTTACTCAAAGCAGATTTGTACATTCTATGTATTTTTGCTTCTTCAAAATGCCATTCCTGTTTGCATACAATTGCATGATTTAGTTCATTGTATGGTATCGGAGAAGGCCACTTGTTGGTTCCCAGCCACCCAGCTAGCTTAGACCCGAAATAATCACACAGAACCTGTATTAATTAAATCACTGTTTGGCCCATTATCTCTAGCTTCTTATTAGCTAATTATTATATTAATTTAACCCATTTCTACTAATCTGTATATTGCCACCTTTTTTAAAGGAGCCAAGGCTTTGCTTGCTTCTAGCAAATAGAGCCCATCCAAGAAAATGCTGCTATCAAACCATGTTTAACTCTGTTCTTTTCTGTCTAGGATTACATTTTAACAGGTTTTTATGTGGATGTAGTTACCCACGTTGGTGTCCAATCTGTTGGAGAAGGCCACTTGTTTGTTCCCAGCCACCCGACTAGCTTCGACCCAAAATAATCACACAGAAACTGTATTAAATAAATAACTGCTTGGCTCATTAGTTCTAGCTTCTTATTGGCTAACTCTTATATTAATTTAATCCAATTCTATTAATCTGTATATTGCCATGAGGCTGTGGCTTACCAGGTAAAGTTCCCAGCAAGACAGCTCTGTGGCTTCTCTCTAACTCTGCCTTCCTCCTCCCATGCTATAGGCCAAGCCAGGTTCTTTATTCATTAACTAATAAAAGCAACACATAGACAGAAGGACCTCCCACACCAGTATGGTTCCCAATAATAATGAGCCAAGATTATTTTTATCTTCATTAATATAAAAGATAATTTCAGATAGAAAAGATTATGTGTGTGTGTATGTGTGTGTGTGTGTGTGTGTGTGTGTGTGTGTGTGTGTGTGTGTGTGTTTCTAGACAGGATTTCTCTCCGTATCTTTGACTGTGTTGGAACTCACTCTGTAGAACAGGCTTCCCTCTCGAACTCACAGAGGTCTGCCTGCCTCTGCTTCCTGAGTGCTGGGATTAAAGGTATGTGCCACTATGCCCAGTTGAAAAGCTTTAAATTTTCAATGTTTATACATACAAAAATAAATTATAATTCTGAGATTTTATTATCTACTTTTAATTTCTTTGAAGGGGACTTTTATTTTTTTACATCTTTGTTTAGCTAGATAATGCTTCCTAGGGGCTTTCATGTTCTTATCTGCACACATCGCACCATATATGGTAAATGATGAGATAAAGATTGTAAGGGGCATTATCTGAGATGGGAGACAATCTAGTCCTAAGAGTTATGAGCATGAATGAAACAATAAATAAACAAATAAATGGCAACCTAAGAAGCCTACCCCGTCAAGTCAGATTTGAATATAGAGGGAATTACAAGGCAAAGAATGTGGGAAACTTCCAGAAACCTAGACATAGAGTTTTCCCAGAAGGACTGCAGACAGCCTTTGGAAAGGTCAATTCTAATCCACAAAACCTACCTTGGATTCTTCACCTCTCTCTGGGGTCTGTACATGCTTTACAGTCACCAGGCAATAGAGGATGCCTTGCCTCTTTTTTCCCTTTCCTTTCTTTCTTTCTTTAATATAATATCACTTGCAATACATAATTTGACCTCATTATTTCTTTTCCAGAGTATTAAAGAAAGGAGATACTTAGCTAACGGGTGAAACTAGACGATATTTGTAAAACAGAAAATGTCTGTTTAATTAGAATGTGTCTGTCAAATATTCTATACATCAAATAACAGTTGTTATCAGACTATGTTCTATAAGCAGTAGTGAACATTATTATCTCAGTTTAACACAAGGAAAACAAAGACAAAGGGATTCAGTAGAATAGAAAAAGCCATGAATTATCCACAAATTATACAAAAGCCCATTAGTATCAGGACTTGAGGGCTGTGCTTGCTGTACTCTTGTCTTCTCGGTCTGTGTTACCTTAGTTGGTTTATTTTATATTCCCAAGTATGTGCTTGAAATTTTTATTATCTTATTTTTCTTTACAGCTGAAAGGTGTGTGCTATTTTTATTTTATCACTTTAAAAAAATACCAATCCAAATTCTCATTCCCTCCCCTTCTTCCACTCCCCTCCCACTCCCTCCTATCCTAAGAGAGGGCAAGGCCCTCCCTACTACATCTAGGTTGAGCAGGTATACATCCAAAGAGAATAGGATTCCAAAATGCCAGTACATGCAATAGAGATAAATCTCAGTGTCACTGTTAGTGGCCCCTCAGTCTGCCCCAACTGTCAACCACATTCAGAGGGACTAATTTGATCCCATGCTTGTTCACTCCCAGTCTAGTTGGAGTTGGTGAGCTCCCATTTGCTCAGACAAACTCAGTGGGTGAACCCCTCCTGGTCTTGACTTCCTTGCTCATACTCTCACTCCTTCTACTCTTCAACTGGACCTTGGGAGCTCAGTTCAGTGTTCTGATGTGGGTTTCTGCCTCTGCTTCCATCTGTTGTTGGACAAAGGTTCTATGGTGATATTTAAGATAATCATATCTTGATTGAGGGAGCTATTATGGGGTTCGCAAGAAACCTGGCTCTCGAAAAATTTCCAGGAATCTACAAGGATGACCCCAGCTAAGACCCTAAGCAGTAGAGAAGAGGGTGCCTAAACTGGCCTTGCCCTGTAGTCAGACTGGTGTGCATTATTTTTATCTCTATCACATTTTTATTGTCCTGTCATAGTTGAGTGCTTATTTCCATTTCTTAACTATTGTTAACAGAGCAGCAGTGAGCATTGGCGAGCAAGTACCTGTGGAGTAAATGTCAAGGAGTGGTATAGCTGGGTCAAATGGTAGATTTCCTCGTTCCCACTGATTTCAACAGGGGATGCAATCCCACCAACAGCGAGGGATGGTTGCTTTCTCACACATCACCATTTGTGATCAGTTCTCTTCTTTTTACAATCTTAGATATTCTGGTGGAGTAAGATGAAATCTCGGAAGCATTTTTATTTAAATTTCCATAACTACAAAGGATGATGAAGACTTGGCGGGAAGGTCCTCATCACCTTTTATTTCTTCTTTTGAGACTCTCTGTTTAGACCCACAGTCCGTGCTTTGATTAGATTGCTTGTTTTCATGACCCTGCTTCTTCAGTTCATTCTTCATTCTACCTCCTAATACTTGTCAGACATGTAGATGGTGAAGCTTTTCTCCGACTCTGTGGATTTCTTCATCACTTAGTTGACTTCTTTCTTCAACTGTACAGAAGCTTTTCAGTTTTTAAAGGTCTCATTTGTCAATTGTTGGTCTTAATTCCTAGGTAAATGCAATCCTGTTTTGAAAGTCCCTTCCTAAATATACACCTTTTTGGTACTGCTTATGATTTCTTGTAGCATTTCCCGGTTTCAAATTTAGGCCTTTTATACATTTGAAGTTAGATTTCATGCTGTGTGATAGGTGTGGCTCTAATTTGATTCTTCTACATATGGCCATCCAGTTTTTCCAGCAATATTTTTGAAGATGCTGTCTGTTCTTCAGCATATATTTTCTTATTTTTGTCAAATAGCAGATAGCTGTCATTACATGAACCCATATCAGCATCTTCTGTTTTTTTTCCATTCATCCACATGTCTTTTTTCTATTGGTGCCGTGCTGTTTCTATTACTACTGCTCTGTAATATAGCTTGCTTGGAATCTCATATGTTAATCCTTCTAACATTGTCGGAGTTCATCTTGTTTGTTTGTTTCCACCCCCACCCCCAGATTTTCTTGAGCTGTCCAGGGTCTTTTGTGTTTATATATAATTTAAGAATTTTTTCTGTGTGTAAATAATAAAACAGGGATTTTGATTGGAATTGCACTGAATCTGGAAACCAATTTTCATAGAATGTTCATTTTTACCAAAGGAAGTCTTGACAGGAACTCAAGCAGGACAGGTACCTGGAGGCAGGAGCTGATGCAGAGGCCACAGAGTGGAGCTGCTTACTGGCTTGCTCCTCACACTTTGCTCAACCTGCTTTCTGACAGAACCTAGGACCACCAACCCAGGGGTGACTCCACCCACTATGGGCTGGACTCTCCCTCTTAAGTCACTAATTAAGAAAATGCCCTACAGGCTTGCATACAGCAGGATCTTTTTTTTTATTCATAATACATACCAATCACAATTCTACCTCCCTCCCCTCCTCCCACTCCTTTCTTCCTCCCCCCATGCCACCCTCTAACCACTCCTCAGAAAGTGTAAGGCCTCCCATGGGGACTCAACAAAGCCTGGCATATCAAGTTGGCAGGACCAAGCCCCTCCCCCATGCATCAAGGCTTGGCAAGGCATCCCAACAAAGGGAATGGACTCCAAAAAGCCAGCTCATGCACCAGGAATAAAGGCTGATCCTACTGTTCCAGGGGCCCCACAAACAAACCAAGCCACACAACTGTCACCCACATTCAGAGGGCCTAGTTCAGTCCCATGCAGTCCCCCCAGCTGTCAGTCCAGAGACCATGAGCTTTCAAGAGCTTACTTTAGTTGTCTCTGTGGATTTCACCCTTCATGGTCTTGATCTATCTTGCTCATATTGCTTGTCATAATAGCTGGAACCTGTAACAACCTAGATGCCCCTTAAACGAAAAAAAATGGATAAATAAATTGTCATACATTACACAATGGAGTATTATTCAGCTGTAAAAGAAAACCAAAAAAAAAATGATATCATAAAATTTGCAGGCAAATGGATGGAACTAGAAAAAAAAATCACCCTGAGTGAGGTAACTCAGAGCCAGAAATAAAGCAGGATCTTACAGAGGCATTTTCTTAATTGTAGCTCCCTTCTCTCTTATGACTCTAGCTTGTGTCAAGCTGACATAAAACCCAGTGAGCATGGGATGTCTTTCCATTCTCTTGTGTCGTCCTCAATCTCTCTCTTCAGAAATTATTTTTTTTTTACTATAGAGGTCTTTAACTTCCTGAGTTAGGTTTATTCCTTGATTGATTTTTTTCTTTTGGGGCTATTGTGAATTGGAGTGTTTCCATGATATCTTTCTTTCTCTCTCTAATTTTTTTTTAATTTTACCTTATTTAACAAAAAACTGTCCTTTCTCATTTTACATGCCAAATTTACTTACACTCCCTCCCCCCTCCTGCTCCCTCCAACTTCTCCCTTCCCACCCCCATCTCACCCCTCTTTCACATTGCTTTGAGGCTGGACCAAGGCCCTCCCCATCATATCTAGGTGGAGCAAGGCATCCCTCCACAGAGAAAGGGTTCCAAAAAGCCAGAAGAAGCAGTAGGACTAAATCCTGGTGTCACTGCCAGTGGCCCCACAGTCTGCCCCAGTCATACAACTGCCACCCACATTTAGAGGGCCTAGTTTAGTCCTATGTTTGTTCCCTCACTGTCAGGATGGAGCTGGAAGGCTTCCATTAGCTCAGGTAAGTTTCAGTGGGTATCCCCATCATAGTCTGGTCCTGTTTGCTAGTATTCTTACTCCTCCCTCTCTTCAACTGGACTTTGGGAGCTAAGCCCAATGCTCCACTGTGGTTCTCTGCATCTGCTTCCATCAGTTGCTGGATGTAGGTTCTATGATAATATTTAAGACAGTCATCAATCTGACTATAGGGCAAGGCCAGTTCAGGCACCCTCTCCACTATTGCTTAGGGTTTTAGCTGGCATCATCCTTGTGAATTCCTGGAATTTCTCCAGTGCTAGGTTTCTTGCTAGCCCCATAATGGCTCCATCAATCAAGACATCTTTTTCCTTGCTCTCTATCTCTGTCTTTCCCCATCTCAACTATCCCATTCCCTCTAGTTCTCCTCATCCTCCTCTACTCCCCTCCTCATCCCCTTCTGCCTTCCCTTCTCCCCCCATCCCCATAGTCCCAATTTTCTCAGGAGATCTTGTCTATCTTCCCAGGGGGTCTATATATGTCCTTGGGGTTCTTCTAATTACTTAGCTTCTCTAGGGTCATGAACTATTGGCTCCTTATCCTTTGCTTTACAGCTAGTGTCCACTTATGAGTGAGTAAATACCATGTTCATCTTCCTGGATCTGGGTTACCTCACTCAAAATGGCATTTTCTAGTTCCATCCATTTGCATGCATTTTTCAAGATGTCATTGATTTTTATCACTCAGTGGCACTCCATTGTGTAAATGTACTATATTTCCTTTATCCATTATTCAATTGAGGGTCATCTAGGTTGTTTTCAGACTCTGGCTATTACGAATAACACTGCTATGAAAATAGTTCAACAAATGTCCTTTTAGTATGATTGGGCATCTTATTCACAGATTATATGATAGTATACATAAGTCACCCTAAGCATTATACCAGGGAACTCCTACACCTATAAACACCTTCATTAATGTGGCAGGATACAAAATCAACTCAAAAAAATTAGTAGCTCTCCTATATACAAATGATAAATAAGCTGATAAATCAGAGAAATATCACCATTCACAATAGCAGCAAATAACATAAACTAACCAAACAAGTGAAAGACCTGTTCAACAAGAACTTTATGTCTTTAAAGAAAGAAATTGAAGAAGATGTCAGAAAATGGAAAGATTTTGAATAGGAAGGATCAACATAATAAAAATGGCAATCCCACCAAAAGCAATCTACAGATTCACTGTAATCCCTATCAAAATCCCAACACAATTCTTCAAAGACCTCGAAAGAACAATACTCAACTTCATATGGAAAAACAAAAACAAAAAAAAACAGAATAGCCAAAACAATCCTGTATAATAAAGGAACTTCCTGAGGCATCACCAACCCTGACATCAAGCTCTCTTACAGAGATACAGTAATGAAAACAGCTTAGTACTGGCATAAAAACATACAGATTGAACAATGGAATAGAATCAAAGACCCAGATATTAATCCACATATCTATGAATACCTGATTTTTGACAAAGAAGCTAAAATTATAAAATGGAAAAAGAAAGCATCTTCAACAAATGGTGCTGACATAACTGGATGTCAACATGTTGAAAAAAACAAATAGATCCATACCTATCCCCACGCACAAAACTCAAGTCTAATGGATTAAAGACCTCAATATAAATCTGACCACAGTGAACCTGATAGAAGAGAAAGTGGGAAGTATCCTTCAATGCAGAGGCACAGGAGATCATTTCCTAAATATAACTCCAGTAGCACAGACACTGAGAGCAACAATAAATAAACGAGACCTCCTGAAACTGAGAAGCTTCTAAAGCAAAGGACACAGTCAATAAGACAAAAAGGCATCCTACTGAATGGGAAAAGATCTTCACCTACCCGACATCAGACAGAGGACTGATCTCCAAAATATATAAAGAATTCAAGAAATTAGATACCAAATATCAAATAATCCAATTAAAAACGGGATACAGTTCTAAACAGAGAATTTTCAACAGAAGAATTTCAAATGGCTGAAAGACACTTAAGAAAATGTTGAATATCCTTAGTTATCAGGGAATGCAAATCAGAATGACTCTGAGAAACAATCTTACACTTGTCAGAATGGCTAAGATGAAAAATACCAATAATAGCTTATGCAGAAGAGGAAGCAGAGTAAAGGAAACACTCCTCCATTGCTGGTGGGAATGTAAACTTGTACAACCACCCTGGAAAGCAGTATAGTGGTTTTTCAGAGAATTAGGAATCAATCTACTCTAGGACCCAGCAATACCACTCTTGGGCAAATATCCAAAGTATGCTCAACGATACTACAAGGTCCATGATCTCTTTCTCAGAGTGTTTGTTGTTGATATATAAAAAGCATACTTATTTTTCTAGGTTGACTTTGTATCTTTACTTTGCTGAAATTGTTAATAATTTCCAGAATTTTCCTGGTAGAACCATAGGATCCCTTATGTCTGATATCTTAACATTTACAAACAGCAAATGTAACTGTGGCTCCTTAAACACAAATTCTGCTTAAAAAAACATCCTCGGCCCCAAACTCAGGATGTTTCAATATTCAATATCAATAGAATATTGATAATGCATTCCAAATAAGACTTTACAGATAATATTTACAGATAATATTAAGCTAAAATATATTAGCATTTTTATGTAAAAATTAAATTCCACTCATTATTTCTTAATTTTTAAAAATTTCTCCCCCATTCCAATGTGGCAAGGATCATATACATAATTTGATATAACTGACAGACTTATATAATAGCACAAAGTTTACCTGAAATTTCCTAGGAGAATAACTGTAAGCCAGGACACTGAGTTGTGTTTACTGGAAAATAGTGTTGTAGGCATTGCCCTGGGTTGAATATGTCTAAAAAGAAAACTTCATTTTACAAAGCCAGACTGTGCAAATTGACACTAGAAAATCTTTTTGTTTCTAGCACATTTGAATATAATAAATATTAATGGGTAAAATTTTGCTAATCCAATAATTAATGATATATTTCATATGCTCTCAATTTACTACAACATTATGATGAGACATCCACTATCTCATTCAAACTGAAGATTTGATTTTATACTTGAGAAGTTTTAAGTATTATCCTTCCAGGTGGTAACATTTTTTTGGTAATAAACTTAACAAAAGTGTATTGATTACTATAAAAAAAATCTGATTGATGAGTTGGCACTCTTATTCACTGAATTTGTTATAAAGGGGCCTCTATGTATGACTTACTACTATTTGTCTCTTGTAGGGAGTCACAGAAAGGAAAACCCATTAAAAAGTTAATGACTTGTACCAATCTTATTGAGACAAGGTAATAAATCACTTGCCCCAAAGAGCTATTTTTATTTCACATAACAAATGAGCCAAAGCCCATAGATTTAGACAATTCTATATGGTTGACAGTAAAATTGTTGCAATATCAAATGCCTTTCGTTTAATTACATAGTGTATTTGATATGCTCTTCAACTTAAACTTCTTTTAATGAAATAAAAATATTTAGTAAACAAATATGTTTATAAAAGTACATTTTTTGTTAACTTAAAATGCTTTTCAGATAGCCAGGCTTCATGTTAACATCATCTTTAAAACACGGTGTTTACCTTTCTGTCCTTTTTTGAACCCATTTTTGATTAGTGGTTTTATAAAATTCACATACAATCTTGTTTTGAGTCCTTTCCTTAAATTCTAATTTGTTGAATAATAGTATTTTCATTTATTTACTTTTAGTCTGAATACATTTAAATTATTAACTGTATGGTACATTAGACCTAGAAAGTAACTTGACCTTATGGATGACGATGTATAAATTTGTCAGGCAATTTGGTAATGATTGTGTATTTAAACATTTTCTTAATTCTCTAAAAAGGATACTGAGAGAAATACATATGGTGTAAAGTGAAATAATAAAACAAAATATGCATAAGAATGTTGAGATGCAGATAGAAAGAGCAGCGAATGAGAAATAATAGAGAATGTACAACCATTATTAAGGTTTCAATGTTAGCTAAACCATTACCACTCTCTTCTTTAAATATCTATATCCACATATAAGTTCTTACAGGAGATGCATTCCACAGCTCCATCAAAGAAGCCAAGACAAAGAGAAATACCAGAAGCTTCAATGCCTCATTTATTACAGCAGTGGTGAGATGTAAGCATATGGAAAAATATGACCTGAGGGAATATTCTTGTGTGTGGATCCTAAGGGAACATTTCTTAGTAGCAAGAATAATATTTTCATTAATAACCTCATAAAAATTATGAGATCATATTCAATAAGACTATTCTCTTAGAAAGCACTATAATATAGAGAAATATGCGTTATAAAGAATTTAATGATATCAATTTGTAACTAATTCTCAGAACTGTAGTTAGTAAAATGTAGGCTCCCTTTCTAATTGGAATTTCAGATAAACTTATTTTTAATATATAACTTTGTTCCAAATATTTCATGCAATCATGAAATATGCTCATAAATTAAAAATTAGTCATGTAATCTGGTCACTGTAGCACATAACTACAATCTTAGCCTTAGAGAGGCTGGGACAAGTAGATTGTTCAAAGTCAGTCTTGTTTATAAAGCAAGTCCCTGTCTCAAAAGCAAGCAAACAATCATAAACAAAAACACTGTAATAAAATTCATGAAACAATTTAACTGGACTTGCTTGATTTTATCTGTGAACCCTACTTGGCATTAAGTTCTAAGTTTTCCAAGTTTAATACAGATAATTATACTGTTGAAGGCCCAGCTGCTGTGTTGATTGGCCCTCAGACCATTTTCTAAATTAGTTGTTGATTTATGTTGAGTTTTTTTTTTTTTTGTCTGTTTGTTTTGTTTTGCTTCGGTTTTTGAGACAAGGTTTCTCTGAGCAGCCTTTGCTGTCCTGGAACTTGATCTGTAGACCAGGCTAGCCTCAAACTCAGGTCTGCCTACCTCTGCCTCCCTTGTGCTAGGATTAAACGCTCACACCACCATGCCTGAATGTGTTGAGATTTGGTGCATATCTACACAAAAACATACAGTCTGTGCATCAACAGAAGCCATAATTGCTGCTGTGAACAGTTGATCTTTGCAGTGATGGAGGTCCATTAGTTTCCTGTAGACTTGTTGAAATGCTTTCTTTTCGAGAAAGAAGATAAACCTTTTTGTTTTGCTTGGGAACCACAAATTATGTGGCTTATATTCTATCTAGGGACTGTGAGCACTACATATAGTTCTTGCATGAAAGATTTTCAGCATTTGGTTATGAAAATTCTAAATGCTCCCACATGGATTCAATAGCACATTTTCAACCCTCAACCAAAGCTGGCAGCTTAGGAAGCAGTGCCGGAATAGTTGACATCTCTAAAAGCATGTCAAGATGCACACAGAGAACAATCACAGAGCAAAAATATGGGCAAGAAAATGATTTTGGAATACTAAAAAACTTGAACAATCAAATTGAAAGGAAAAAGAATTGAACCCTCTTACACAAATATAACTAACTACTTTGAAGCATCAATACCTAACCTTATCTGGATTGAAAGAACTACTTACAAGCTAAAGTATTTTTGTTTCTTGTACTTTTCATCATCATTATTTACCTTCATTTCCTCTTCCTCCTCCTTCTCCATTTGGGAGTTCCCCAGAGTTCCCATGTTGGGCCATATGCTTTGAAAATAGCAAGTTGCCTCTGAGAATTTACTCTTGTCATCTTATTCAGTCTTTACCAGAATGAAAGCTCCAAGGAGAGACAGCCATCCAGTTGTAATTTTCTTTTTCTCCTCTAGCATACAACAGTGTGTCCTTCCATATGACGGTATAAAATAAACTAGTGGAATGAACTAAAAAAAAATTAGTTTTAGTTGTTTCTTGGATGCATATAAATGTTAAACCTGGGTCTCTAGCCTTGATTCTATCCTTGAAGATTTTCAAAAGTTTCAGAAATGGACTTTTGAACACTTGTAAAATATGTTTAAGTAAGTGCACATCTATGTTTTTTAACTTAGACATTTTGTTATTTGGAAGGATTTGTCAATGGATTTACACTCCTCACTCTATTTGATTTTTCTTTAATTTTTCTCTTGAAGAACAAGAGTAGTTAATTAATTAGAATAATTTAGATAAATTTAATTCTTGGGCTAATTTAAAAACATTATGGAGGCAGAATAGACAAAATAATAAATTATTCCTGAGGAATTCAGGGACAACTTTAGACTCAAGGCTGTATGAGTAGGTTCTTGTTTACAAAGGGGAAGATATTAGGAGATTGATCTCATTGGCTGAAATCATTGAGGTGTGATACAGTGTATAATAGTTGAAAATGTTAAGAAATGATCATAGAATGGAAGTGTGTAAATTGCTCTGAGCTTGAGACTAGGGTAGGAGTATGTGGCTACAAGTGAGGCTGGAGCAATCGTTTTACTCATTTTCTTACATGCTACTAGTTTAAAAGAACTTTCTTTCACTTTGGGAAGTATCTGTTGTCTGGCAGCTAGATCCACAGCATCCTCCTTCCTTGTCTGAGCTTCCTCGAAACTTGATTACTTCCGTTCACTGGAACTCATCATGGTCTTACCAGGGTGATTTTGTCTCTCTCCTATTCAATGATAAGAAAGATGATGTGGCACCGCTAAGACTTGTCATAGCTAAGCTTGCTTTTGCAATCCTGCTGCCTAACAGAGATATCCATGTCTGTGGAATTTATGGCTAGACTTTGTGCTGAATCAATGTGGGGTGGGACTCTGGTAAATCTAACTCTAGTAAATGTTCTTGTGATGCTAACATATAAATCACAGACAAATCACTGAAGTAGTTAATTGATTACTCCTTTTTGCCTTATAGCCATGATCTTCCATCATTATGAAGCAGAATAAGCTATTCTTATCTCATTCTAGAAATTGCTTTCTTAGCTAAAACAGACCAATTCTTTAACTCATAGAACCACTTCTACCTTGTGTCACTACAAATAAAAGTCTCCACTTTCAATACGCCAGTCTTTTTACTACTTTAAATGCTTGCTCACATACCCTTGCTGGTACTTTGCTTCTCTAAGCTAAACATGTACAATTAAACAAAACAAAACAGGGTAGGGGGGACACCATGAAGTTTTACTGTTAGGTTGGCCTAGCTCAGGTAGGACATAGAGTTCCTGGAGTTTGTCACATTCCACGGCTCAGAAGAATTTACTTCCATAAATTCCTTACATTCACCAATGATGTTATCTATAAACATAAACACTCAGAGTGCTTTGCCCCAGAAGGCAAAACAATGTGGACTGATAGTCACAGCAAACAAACTATATTGATAGCAAGGATTCTGCAGAGCTACTGGGGAGACCTGGGATGCCACACATCCAAAACAATGTCACCTGTCACCTTTCTACCTTTAGTTCCCTAAGCAACCACTCATGGCTCACCTGGGTCTGATACAGCATCCATCACTCTCCGGTAAACCCATCAGTCCCATAGCTGAGGTATGAGATAATTTATGAAATCTACGGCAGAAAACCACTTTCTGTTATAACCATCTACCTACCTCACATTCCCACCAACATACTGGGGTAAGTGCCTTAGCTTATGAAGTTTTTCTTTTTGCTCTGTAAGTATAGACACATGATGATATCATTCCTACATTGTCACATGTTATCTTGAACAACCCAAGTGTGTTCTTGGATCATGGTCACTCTTAAATGACTCAGAATAAACTATGTTTTATCTTCCTTGAGGTGAGACTGTTGTTTTCTTTTATATTGATAAGCAGAATGTCTCTTTTTCTTATTATCAAAACCACGATACACTGGTCCAAGTCAATTGATTAAAATGTTATACAATTGGACTATGTTTAAAGAAATGCTTGAAGCATAAGTATATCATATAGTAAGCAACAACAAATATGACAGTCAATATGTATGTTACATAATACAGTAAACATTAATATTCCTATTTTGCAATGCTATTTTATTACAGCCTAAAACTATTTTTGCAAGTTTGCTATTTAATCATAAAGAAATAAAAATAATCTTCAGTTACCTATATGACAACATAACTGAGCATTTTGTCACTGCCTTTTGCCTTTCAACAGGTTTTCTAGTTGCATGTTCTGTCTTTTGTGGATGTGGTTCCTACTGCACGTAGGTTGGCTAGTGAGGAATAGAACATGGATGTCAATTCTATGTCTGTGGAGGAGCCTACAATTTATGAGAATCGGTCTTTGGCATTTGATTTAAAATGTTAGCCCTGGGAGCTGAAAAGATGGCTCGTAGGTTGACAGCAAACATTGCTCTTACAGAGGACCCAAATGTGGTTTGTTGCACCTATTTCGGGTGGCTTACAACTGTCTTTAACTGCACCCCTAGGAGATCTGATGATCCCCTGTGGACTTTGCAGGCACCTATACTCATATACCTATATCCACATATAGACAGACACATACACATAATTTTCTTTAAAAAAATATAAATGACAGTGTTGAGCATCCCTAAGTACTTCCCCCTTGTTTCTGTTTACAGTAGTTCATTAAGGATAGTCCAGCCTATTATCAATTATCTTCGGTAAACTTTAATGTACCATACTCCTTTACTATCCATGTCTATATATATCCATGTCTTATGAGATCACTCTATTACTGTCTCTTTAAGAGATATCATGAGGACTTCCACCTGCTTGCTTACCTGTTATCTTGTTTCATGAAATATGACCTTCTTCCATGTACAGACTCCTTTCTACCTAAGGAATCCCCTCAACCAAACACCAGCACATACCCCACCTCTTCAATGAAACACCTTCAGTCCTAAGGGTCATAAAATTTGTGCTTTCTTTAGATGCCAGAAATGCACAAAATATGTGCTTTTTTTAAGTGCTCGAAATGCAGCATTCATAGTAACAGCTGCCTACCAAGTTACCCTTTTCTGGGCATCCTGCTGGGTAATTCTTATATATGTGTACTCTGAATCGGGTAGTACTATACTTCTTTGCAAATGAAGAAACTGCAAATCAGGTAGTTTAAGCTACCCTCTTAACAAGGTGTGACCTAGGTTTCCTGGCTGTCCTGACTTGTAGCAGCTCACTTATCTCTAAGACTTGGTCAGTCTTGAGGGTGTCTCCTGCTACTACTTATTTTGTGTTTGACATAGTTTACTTTTATTTTTAATACAGCAAGTCATTTTATTTTAACGCATGGAAAATTTAACCACCTAAGGTCAAGGAAATTGAAAAAGAGTTCTAAAGGCATGGTGACGTTTGCTACCTTAAGAAGGCAGACTCTTACACCTCTTTAATTCATGTTGGAGTTGAACTGCCTACATTGTAGCTGAGGAACTGCACCCAGTTGAAATATACAACTCTGAAAGACTGAGTTGGCACAGGTAAGTAGGATCAGTTGGCACCATACCCCATCTACTTCACAGGCTATTTCTCCAGACTTTCTCTCCACTGTGGTCCCCAAGACACTATTATGGTTGCCCACAGCCATCCTTTCCTGTGCCATCAGGTCTTATGTAGTCATATTCCTTATGCCAGGCTATCCAAGTGCAGCTTTTCTGTATCAATGTGCACTCCAGCCCTGCTCCTTTCCAAAGGTAGAATTAAAGTCCACGCTAATGAATGCCCTCACTGCAGGTCTCCACTTCCTCACCATGGCAACCTCAAGATACTTTAGTATAAGTCGGTTGGAGAGATTTTGCCAGGCAAAGAGCTGACCTGAATGCTAGTATTTCTGGGATGGTAAAAGTATTTCTGTTGCAAGACATTTTGACCCTCTTAAGTAATGTATTTAGTCTATACCGAAGAGCCCATGACAATGACTCAGAGTCACAGATTTTGATAATAAGCAGAGGAAAAACAGAGACCATTTCAGGAGTACAGAGGATGTGAAGTTGGATGGCTTCAAATAGCCAGTTTAAGTGTTAGAATTTCTCCACTCTTCTAGAAATAGGCTGCCATGAAATTAATTTTTTCACCTCAAGTCTTAAAATGAAAATAAGATAGACTATAGTGATCTTAATAATTAGGTAAAAATATTATTTATGAATGTAGTCACCTACTACATTTTCCATGGCTTCTAAATTATGTTTTGGCAATCACCTCTTTTACTTAAAAATATGATCATGTGTATTTTGAAACAGGTAAAGAGCTAATTCTCAAACATTTCCTTTTTATATATAATTCATTTATTGATTGAGAATTTCAGAAATGAGAGTTGTATTACATTTCTCCCTCCCTCTTCTCCATTTAATTCCTCCCTTGTTCTTCCCACCCCTCAAATTCATGGCCCCTAATTATTGGATTATAGTTGGTGTGTGTGTGTGTGTGTGTGTGTGTGTGTGTGTGTGTGTTTGCATGTTTATAAATACAACCTGCTAGTATCATTTAGTGTTGCTCATATTGTTTAGGGCTGACCTCTTGAGATTGGCTACCGTATCATGGGCCTTGTCTTTGGAGAAAAGTGATTCTTCCTTTCTCAGCATTCACTAATTGCCTGTAGTTCTTCTTCTAGGAATGAAGCCTTGTGAAAATTTTCCTATCTACATTGGCATGTCAATTGGTGTTATTTTTCAGGCAACCATATTTATTAGGATTTCCTGTGCGAAGCTTACGTGTCATATATTGAAGACATTACTTTACATCAGATAGCCTACCCTGGTCCTCTGTCTCTTAAAATCGTCCTGTCTCCTCTTCTGCAATGGTCCCTAGGTCTTAGGTGAGTTGCATTGGTGATATACTAACGGGATTGGGCACCTCCCTGTCGGTTGTTCTCTCCATTTGGGTTGTGAGCCTAGCCATTTTCCAGCCCTGTTCCCTACATTTTGAATAGTAATCATCTTCTCTAATAGTTTCTATTTGCTGCAAAAATATATAGTAAAATGTGTGAACTACACTTATCTGTGAGTACAAAGATAAGTATTTAGAATGGAGTTAGAAATTATATTTGCTTAATGAAGTAGTAGTAATAGGTTTTTTTCTAGGGCCCATATAATGACGATTGATTTTTTTGTTCCTCAATTATGTTTTACTAGCATAAAGTTGATTTAATGAATAGTCAGTTAAAGTTTACATGTTCTTATATTCCAGGCTATCCTATTATTTTTCCTTCTCTTTCTCTCTCTCTCTCTCTCCCTCTCTTTCTCTCTCTTTTTCTCTGCAGAGTATGAGAGTGTATGTGCATGATTTGCGTATGTATAAGTACACATGTATGTTCTGTGGAGACTCCAGGATGATGTTGGAAACAAATCTCCACTGTTATTCCATCTTATTCAGTGAGGCAAGATCCCTCAATCAACCCAGAACTCATAGTAGTTTGGAAGAGAGAAGTATTATTGGTATCACTTATGCATATCTGAAAGCAGAATAAAAAACCTCTCAAGTCAAATCAGCTATTTATTAACATGTCCTGTTAGGACCATGAATTTTATAACAATGAATGATGCAGGATAGTTTTCTGATTTAGGAACATTTAGCAATGAAGAGACGACTTTTTAATTACATTTCTCACATATGAACCTGTGCCTCTGAATTGTTGTGGATTACTAGTGTGAGCCACAGGGGCAAGGCTCAGCCACAGGTGCCTCGCATCATGGTTTCCCATCACTATGTATAGGCATAGTTTCTCTTCAAAAACTTTTATTTTTGAGAATTTTGTATGTGAGTAGTTTATTTACATCATTTACAAACCATCCTCTTCCCCCTGTAATTCCTTCTCTTCTCTTTTGGATTTATGATCACATGACTTGCTGAGTCCATCTAGTGTTGCTCTTATGTAAATATGCTTAGGGTTGACCAATTGGGGCTGGATAACTCATCCCTAGAAAAGGCTTGTTCTCCCTCTTTTAACAGCCGTTAATTACCTACAGCTCTTCATCTAGGACTTGGGCCTTGTGAACTGTCCCCCATCCTTGTTGGCAAGTCAACAGATGTTGTAATTATATGATCCTATTCAGGCAACCACATTATTGAGGTTACATGGGTACACTTCCCCTGCGATGTTTAGGGGATATTATCTAGCCACAGGTCTCCAAGTCCTCTGGCTAATAAAATCTTTTCATATCTTCTTTGTGACATTCCTCAAACCTTAAGATTTTGCTTTGTAGGTGCTCCAATAGGGGATGGTCATCCCAGTATCACATATTTTCTGCCTTTTGAACAATTATGAACCTCTGTAATAGCCCGCATCTACAGCAAAAATAAACTTCTTTGATGAGGGCTGAGAGCTACTCTTAATTAAGGATATAAGAATCAATATTTAGAACACAGTTGGAAATTATATTGATTTAAAAACTAGCAGTAAAAAGTTTTATTTTCATGTCTATGATGTCTTCAGCCATGTACAGTTGACTAACTTTCCAGTATCAAGCACGAGTACCCTCATGTTAAGCCGGCTTTAAATTCAAGTAGATTAGTCCAAGTTGGTTGCCCACAAAAACACTACTGAATTATTGAGAATACCTTGCCGGGAAGGTTGTTGTTGTGTTTTGTACATCTGGGTAGGTCTATTAGTTGTCTTTTCCCTCAGAAATTTGCATAGCATCTTCCAATACTATAAGAGTTAGTCCTCAAGGCAGAGACATCCAGGTTGCTTCATCTCAATTTCTCTAAGACCTGTGTCCAGAGACTGGGGTGTCTTAAGCAGTAGGGTGGTATCCTCTTGTTCTAGTAAGTAACCAAGGGCAAATGCTACAATTTGTATTGTTTAGAGAGGTTGTGAGATTGCCTTGACCAGTATCTCAAAGGGAGGTTTCCTAAAGAATGATTTCTTAAGCTCTATTGCCATAATTAATTTGTTCCAGGTAAGATGGATCAGGTATTACTTATATTACTGATTTTTAAGATTTAGTAAAATATAGAGGCATATGGAATAGCTTATTGGTGCTAAAAGTCTACCGAGTACAAGTCATGCAGAAATGAATATAACTATGTTTTTTGCCATGTTTCACACACATTAATTGTATGAAAGGCTTGAAGTCACTGTGCTGTGTGTGTGTGTGTGTGTGTGTCTACACACCTTCTAGGCTGCTTATTTTTATTCACCCATACTTTTCTCAGGACTCCTCTCTTTCATCCTCCCTCTCTACCAAGTACCCTTCACTAAGCCCTCAGAGAGTTTCCCAATTACTTTCTGTTCTCCCCTACCTTATATGTCCCTGTTTTAAGAGTCTACTATTTATTTCATCATACACTTTTACAAGGTGTCTTGTTGATCTCTACATGAGTAAAAGCTCATGACATCCTCTCTCTGTGCCTGATTGGGTTTACATGTCATGATCTATATTTCCATCCATTCTGCTACAAATTACAGGGTGTCATATTTTTATGTCTGAGTAGTATTCTATGACAATACATTTCATTTATCTATTCATTGGTTAGAATATATGTTGGTTCTATATTTGATTTATTGTAAACAATACTTCAGTAAACACTGGAAAATGTCTTTTTAATTTAATAATTTAATATTTCATTTGGGTTATGGCCACTATCACACCACTTCTAAGGCACTGGGACTGTATTATTCATGTGATCTTTCTAGATATTGTGCTATTTTTTTCTCTTAATATATGAAATTCCCACAAAAGGATTCATTCTAATAATTTTTATTAGCTCTAGCTATGCCACGGAAAAGGAGAATATTGAAATTTGGCCCATGCTTCAGACACCTACATAAATATTAAATTCACTTAGGTTCAGGGAAAGGGAGTTGCCAAATCTTTTCTCACTGTGTTAAATTCATTTGAGTGACAAGTTCTTCATTTATTGAAAATGACTGTGGATTTTTTGAAAATAGATACTTGAAATATCAATCAATTAATATTCTAATAATTTTGACATTCTTAATGCCATTTGACTTTTTGTCTCTTACCATATTCTTCTATCAGTTTGATCAATTTGTGGCATCAAGAGAGAAACATGATGACAATGGCAATCTAACTAAAAAGATATAATTTCACAGATATTTTTATTTTCATGATTCATTTTGAAACTGATGAAGGGATTATATTTTAATTTGTTCCATTATAAATCATCTGGGATGAATCTAACTAAATTTCTGGGCATAACTCAATGACTGACATACAGAATATGTTACAGTTCTATAATGAGCAAAAATGCTTCATGATTGTGAATAATCATATTATTAGGGCCCACAGTGGTAGAATAAAAAAGTAATCAACTCCAAATTATTCGGGTAGTAGAGTCTCTATGGTTCAATAAATGCTAGAAAATGAATAGTAAATGTTGGAAATTGCCGTTGCTATTTTATATTTTGACTATTTTAGTTTTCAATTTGCAGTCAGTGATTGCATAATTATCAGTAGGAACCTAATAAGTGGCCAGAACACTGGACTTCCTGGAGCCAATGCCTTGCTTTATGACAACTTTCACAGGACACATATAGTTTAACACTTCTGGCACACTTATTCCTAACATTCCTTTCTTTTTATTTATCATATTTAAGATTTATATGTATATACTTATGCTATATGTCACATACATCACTTCACTATCAAATGCCATCAAAATTCAGTTCTGATTTATTCTAATAATAAATTTCACTAGCAAAGTTAGCACACTTGCACTATCTCCTCATTTCCCTTCATGTGTCTGTTTTCTTTTACACTGAAAACCTGCTTGGTGTATACAATCAGTGAATGATAAACGAAGAAGAAAACAATCTTATAATTATAGGACTGGGAGTTTATGAACAAAAACTCAAGCGACTGAGAACTCATATGGCATACTGGCTCCGTATGTCACTGTGGTGTGTACTTCAGTTGCCCTTAGGTTATGCTTTGTGCTATTTCTAGGCATTTTAATTCCAGATATTTGTAGGCTATATGATGAATTACATGTGTTGACTGAGGTTTCTTTCCTGCCCAGTTCCCACAGTCATTAAGTCCCAAAGAAATCACACATAGGTCTACATTAGTTATAAACTGATTGGCCCATTATCTCAGACTTCTGACTAACTCTTACAACTTAAATTAGCCCATAATTTTTGTCTATGTTAGTCACCTTTTTCGGCGAGGCAGTCACATCTTGCTTCCTCAGTGGGTGGGTCACAATAGCAGACTAGGACTTCCTTCTTCCCAGAATTCTCCTGTTCTCATTAACCTGCCTCTACTTCCTGTCTGGTTGTCCTGCCTATACTTCCTGTCTGGCTACTGGCCAGTCAGCATTTTATTATAATACAATGACAAGGTACAAACCATTGTTCCACAGCATATATGAATATATCAGTTAAGAGAACTACAGATTATAATCCAAACACTCTTGTATTGTAAATTAAATGAGATTGTTAGGGGGTGTCCTGCCTGCAGAGTTTTCATTGGTACTTCATCTCTGCAGATCATGTCAGGCAAAAATATTTCAGTTATATTCATATTTACTTGGTTACAAATCTGATAATGAAAAAACAGTCTGAATTTAGAGGAGTTAAAGTTCATCTTCTTTCATTTCTTTAGAGGCAAACTAGAAACACATTTACATGATTTCCTGCATGTGGTTGTTGGAAGTATCAGACAAGGTATTAGAAAGGGAGGGACCAGACCCTACCTTGACTGGATCAGTATGAGGAAGAACATAATGATGCTGGCTAAGGATGACAATGACCCACCCAAACAGAAAAAGACAGTAAGCACACTTCCATAAATTGAACATAGTGCTTTTCATTCCATGAAAAGTGTTCTGTGTATCAACTTGCAGGCAATTCAAAGGCTGTTGACACAATGGAAGCTTGTTGTACTGAATACTACTATATGAAATATGCTCTTGTACAGTTAGTTCTTGCTGACATAACAAATATAAAACTGATGCAAACCCAAACAGAAAAATGTTCAAACAGTAAATGTTTCCTAGAATTAGTCTAAAAAGATATGCTATATCAAAATATATGAGTAAACATTAAGTGTATTACTAAAGCCACTATTTTTACAAACCTGCACATGTTTTAATAGAATTTCCCATAATTCAAGAGACACTGTTATCATTAGCACCAGATTAATTCAAATAATAATTTCAATGGTGCTGATTTTAATGACTAATTTTAGTTTTGTGTTTTAATTAATAAGTTTTAGAACTTACTATATAAGTGAACCAGTGTCTGTAGCAATGTGTAAAACAAAGCCATACTGCAAGGATTTGAAGCATCCACTCTCATCTCTGCTATTACACTATTTCCTGAAGGACATGTGCTTTGTTTTGTTTGCTTGAGCTTTCCTTCATTTTGAAATGGTTCAACTATGCAGCTCAGGTTGGCCTTGCATTCTCAAGTTTCCTACCTCAATTTTCTATGAGTTGGGATTCTAGGTGTCCACAGCAGGACAGGTCCTAGATAAACACTCTTTCAATTCTGAAAACTGGAAAATGAACAATATCGCACCCCCATTACTGTGCTCTGTGGATGTTGGGCTTTTGTCCATGCTAGACAAGCATTCTACTACTGAACTGTAGCCTCAGCTCCACAACTTTACTTCAGTTAGAAGTAACAGAATACATTAATAAAAATTATATCACACTCTTACTCAAAATGAATTGTGATCTTAGCTCATAAAACTGTTTAAATATTCAGATTAGTTCTACATTAAAGATAACTTGGATGTTTGTGTTCTGAATACAAAGATACGAAGATTAAAAACATAGACCAGACCTGAAGTCATTAAAATCAACTAACATCTAATGAAAAATCAAAGTAAGTTATGTGCAGATACATTCTAAAACTTAAATGCAATAAAGTTGTAAGATGTGTAAAATAACTCATAGTAAAAATTTTTTCAGAGGAGATGGGGAGACATGAGAAGAGAGAGGGGGAGAAAGAAAACACAAAACTAATCAGGACTTTTATTTATTTGCTTATTTACTTATAATCATTGAAAGAGTTGCATTCATTTCTGAGGATTTTTCTGTAGTTGGAAAAAAATCTATTTAATTAATTATATAAATGCTGACAATTCAAATTCCAGACACCCAACTCATTTAAAACTTTCAAGGCATATTTTATTCATTGGGTATTGAGAAAGGAACGTGTTACAGGGCAAGGCTGGCTTTGAACTAACACTTCCCCTGGATTAATGACTGCGTGCTAGGATTTCAGTCATGCACCACCATGCCTTCCTAAAGAAGTCACTTTTAGACAAGGGAGTGACCACTGAGGGAGTAGGCCTTAGCCTGAGACCTCTGCGGGCCCAGTTGCAAGTCCGGGACCTTCGAGGAAATAGACCTGAGCCAGAAAACTCTGTGGGACTGGGTCCAAGCCAGAGACCTCCACAGGACCTGGCCTAAGCCAGGGACCTCTGCTTAAGCAGGCCCAAACCAGGAACATCTGCAGAAACAGGCCTGAATTCAGGCCACCGAAGAAGACCTGAAGGAGTAGGTACAAGGAAGCAACCACCAAAGGAGCAGGTCCTACTCAGAGACTTCCGCAGAACTAGGTAGAAGGGCACCACCACTGAGAGAACATGCATGATCCAGAGACCTCTGCTGGAGGGGCATGAATCAGTGACCTCTGAGGCAGCACTGCTGAGCCAATGACCTTCACTGGAGCAGGCCTGAATCAAAGACCTCTGAAGGAGCAGGCCTGAGCCAGAAATCTCTGCCACAGCAGGCCCAAGGCAGCAACCATAGCAGAAACAGCCCTAAGCAAGCAACCTCTGTGGGAGCAGACCTGAATGTCCCCCGGTATTGTAGACCAACCCCCGGGAGTGCTGAGCAACCTCCAGGAACACAGGTTGACAAACGGGGTGAGTGGCACCATGGTCCTGACTGCACCATGAGGAGCAAACATCTGAGCCTTGGATCCATTGGCACCTGAAAGTTCAATCACCAGACACAGAATGTCCCAACTATAGCAATCAGAGGAAAAGATGGGTAGACAAGGAAAGAACACACTCAACACCACAAAGAGCAACACAACACCAGTAAAAACTAGTGACCCTACAACAACGAGACTTGAACAACCAAATATAGATGAAGTAGAAGAAAATGACCTAAAAATAGCTTTAGGAGAATATTTGAGACCTTTAAAGAGGAAATGAATAATTCCCTCAAAGAAATGGAAGAAAAGACAAATAAGAAATTGGAAGAAATCAACAAATCCCTTAAGGAAAACAAAAAAACGCAATCAAACCTATGAAAGAAACTATTCAAGAATTGAAAACTGAAATAAAGCCAATAAAGAAAACAAAAACTGAGAGAATTAAAGAAATGGAAATTATCTCCATCCATCGGATGAAATTTCTCCCACCTCTATCCCCGCCCCTGGCTTCCAACTTTTGCTTGATGATCCTGTTTGCTTCCAACTTCCAGGAGGTTCTGTGTATGCTTTCTTTGGGTTCACCTAGGTATTCAGCTTCTCTGGGCTTGCGAGCTAAGTGCTTGGTGACCTTTATTTTATAGCTAGGGTCCACTAAT